>APFE030395162.1:65286-97396 GCA_000404065.3 Pinus taeda
TCACCCAAATTTTTCATACAATTAACAATCTCATCTACACGAAGAAAATAGTTAGCCACACTCTCATCATTGTACATCCTGAGATTTTCATACTGAATCCTGAGGGTTTGTAGTTTTGCTCGTTTTACCTTATCATCTCCTTCATAGATTAGAACAATCTTGTCCTGTATTTCCTTTGCGGATTTATACTGCATGACTTTGACAAATTCTGATTGTGATAGACATCCCAATAGAGTATTGACCGCCTTTGCATTTGTTTCATATTTCTTCTTCTCATATGGATCTGTAGGAGTTGCTGATGGAAAAGTATACCCTGTATCTATGATATCCCAGACTTCAGTACCAAGAGATTGAAGATATGCAGTAACTCTTAACTTCCAATATACGAAGTTTGTCCCATCAAACACCGGTGGCCTAATTGATGATTCCCTCTCGTAGTTGCTCACGATGAAATATCTTCCTTCAAGCGATCAAGCTTCTTCAGAAGGACCTTGCTCTCATACCAATTGTTGGAAATAATACTGAGAGGGGGGGTGAATCAGTATTATCAAATTGTTGTCAATATACCTTCCTTAATTTATAGATCATTAAGTTGTATATAATAATGAGCATGAAACAAGAAAAATAGATAGTCACACCAAAGAAAACCAGATATAAGGTGGAAACCCAATGTGGGTGAAAACCACCTGCTGCAATATGTCTTTATCTTCTTTCAATTAGAAACTTCTTTTAACAATGATTTTGTACTGGTGCAGTCCTTTACCAGTACGCAGGCTGCAGCCTGCAGAGAGCTACAACTCTCTCTCTCGTTTTCCAGTCTCTCCTGGAAGGGAGAAACAACCCCCTTTGCTCTTTTCATTAATTTTCAAACTGGATCCATGAACATCAAATAATCATCAAGTACATGAATAATCACCCAATCCCCTTATACAATGAACCAATGAATCACCCAACTCTTCAGAATGCTGTAAATAGAAAAGTAATACTAGAAATCTAAACCCAGAACTTTGCTGCAATAGATAAAATACAATCAACAATAGTTTCAAGATAAGACCGCAACTTCACCAACAGTGGCCTGCGTATATCCGCAGCTCTTCTGAGACTGAACTGCGCAGATCCGCACTGGTTGTTCTTCTGCTCTGCGTACTTTTCTTCAGATCCGCACCTTTACGTCTGACTTACTGCGTACACCCACACTGTGCCTTCTTCTCACCTGCGTACCTCGCACTTTGCCCTTTTTTGTGTTATGTGTGCCCCGCACTGTGCCCTCTCCTGCGCTGCGTACCCCGCACTGCACCTTTGACTTCGCAACGTACTCCCTCACAGAGCCTTTTAGTGAGCTGCGTACCTCCGCACTGCACCGATGGATCGCCTGCGGACTTCTGATTAGGGCCAAATTTACAGTCCTCCAATGTGCCACAGTCAGTCAGATCCACAGATCTGTTCATGCGCCCGAGAGATCACGACATGCCAATAGATTCACCTTAAGTTATCTCCTTGATTTAGATCTAGCTTTTAAAAACCAATCACCCAAAGTTTCAGATCTTAAGATATTCAAATTTCTCGAGTGTGTGGCCAAGAGATCTCCTTTCCTTTTTATAGGCAATCCCTTCTCAATACCATGGTCCAAAACCATAATAACACAATACCATGAACCCCAATACTTGGGATCAACACTTTTGGATGCAATACCATGGCAAAAAAACCATTTGATCAAAAAGTGTCGAGCTAATACGATGAATCATTCATGAAGATTCCCACGTGCACGCGCTTTTATGCATTGGAGAGAGTGAAACTGTGGTCCGCACCTTCTGAACATATCACCTACGTACATGCACGCATTCCTTGGTCTGTGTACCTGCGGGTCCGCGACTTCTTCTAGGATAACCTGCGGGTATCTTGATTTCCATGATTTTGAGTGCCTGAACTGAGATCAGCTACAAGAGTGAGTTGCCATCAAGTACAACACCTGTACCATAGAGCCAAACCAGAATCATAATGCCAACAGTGTGTGCTTTTGAATGGTGATATTTATGAAGACATTTATATGCAACAACTACCTGGTTTTATCCCTGCTAAAACTTCAATTTTATTATGCAAATTAAACATCTTTATATGGTCTTAAGGAGGCATATAGTGCTTGGTATGAGAAAGTTTACACTTATTTCTTGAAGAATGGATTTAAATGGTACATATATAGTTTGAACCTATATGTAAAGCACTTTGGTGATGAAGTCCTCATTTTTTTATTATATGTGGATGATTTTATAATTATTGGTATTCAACTTGCATTTACACAAGAATTGAATAATAATATTAAGAATTAATTTGAAATTACATATCTAGGAATCTTGCACCATTTTATGGATCTTCGAATTTAACATATGTATAATGGTATATTTCTTTCGCAGCCTAAGTATGCAATAAATTTACTTTCTTGGTTTCATATGAGTGATTGTAGGCCTTCACCAACACCATTTCATTTCTGCATAATATTAATTATTGATTGTATTACTCTTGTTGATGTTTCTCTTTACTGGTGGCTTGTGGGTAGTTTGATATATTTGAAAAATTGTAGATCTAATATCTCCTTTGTTTTTTTTTTCCACTGGAAAAATCTGTAACTTTCATTTATGATTAGAAAATTACATTGATATCGCTATGATTGTGCTAGATTCACTCTGCATACAGTGAATCCTATGTCATCAGCAAAAAAGAGATCAGTTCAAAACTATAGATGTTCCACGCAGGGTCATCTAATATTTGTCAAAAATTTTACAAAAAAGCCACCTTTGGCTCGCTAACTGCTCGGATTGTTCTATAGAGAAAATATACATAAATACTGCTATAGACACTCAAAATTTTCATGTTGTTATTGCTCTGCTGCTAGCTGATATCCCTGATCTATGTAGGGACGGTGATAATATTTGTATTCCTGCTGGCCATTGACTTCAGTAATTTCCCATACGCCTCGGTCCATTATCGCGGCCTCCTTGGATAATCTGTCGGCACCCTCATTGTGCTCCCTGTAGATGTGTGAACATGAGATTAAGTTAAATGCATATTTGAAGTCTTGGATCTCTTGCAAAATAATGCTGAGTGTGTGAATGTGACAGATTGAATTATTGTTGAACCAATCAATTATGATTTTTGAATCCCCAAATATGTTGATGCTAGAAATATTATGTCCCAGAGCAAAATGGAGGAGGTGTCTGAGTGTAATGAGCTCGGCAAAATTGTTTGATCCCATGCCCAAACCCGCTTTGATTCTATAATGGTGCTGGTCCGATTTGTGGATGATAATTCCACCCCCACAGCCTTGATGATTCGTTGCACCGTCAAAAAAAGCCCATGGGGTAGACCGATCAATGAGGCGAGGCGGGTGAGGGCGGCGAACGGGAGCAGGTGGAGGTTCAGGAAGGTCGTTGAAAGCCGCGATGATGCGGGCTTCAACCTGGTGCCAATGCATAGGTTTGTCCTGGAAAACTATGAGATTCCGAGCCTTCCATAAATGCCATATTACTATGGCAGGAAGATTGATTAATTTTGTGCCTTTGTGCCTGATGCACCATTCCGACCATGCCTCCATAATGTTTTGGCCAGACCAGAGCCCATTGTAGGAAATGCAGCTTTTAATATTAGTCCACAGTGCAACCCCGATACTACATTGAAGGAATAGGTGGTCTGTGGATTCCGACTCCGATTTGCACAGCACGCACCATGTTGGGCCCTGGTGTGCTCTGCGCTGTAGATTGTCTCCAGTAGGAACCTTATTCCGGAGTACGCACCAGAAAAATAGCTTGGATCGGGGAGTCATGGATAACTTCCAGATAAATTGCCACCAGTCCATTAAGGTGTCTGGTTTCCTGTAGTTGATGAGGAGAGTATACCCCTCCTTTGGAGTGTAGAAACCCGCAACCGACGGACTCCAAATCAGCTCGTCACTTCCCTCGGTAATTCTAATGTGCGATTCCGTCAGTGCCTCCCTGAAGGAATTCCAATCTTGATGCCACTGAGGGGGAAGGTTCAATTGCTGTGGAGAGCGCCAGGCCTGATGGAAAATATCCGTGGCCTCTTGATCCGCAATGTGAGCAATAACCTTGATGTTACGAGTGAGTAGATACTCTACTAGATCCCGCGGAAGTTGATGCCTTCCCCCACTACCAGCCCAGGGGTCAATGCCAATCCTGGCTTGTGCACCATCTCTGATCCGTCAAGCCAAATTATCCCTTACCATGGGCATTGAATATATAATGGCTTTCCAAAATGATGATGTCCCTGTGCTGCTCCAAGTAGGAATCCTAATCCAATCCATGATATTAAGGGGCCATATGTACTTGTGATATGATAGCCGAGTCCATAAATTTTGACTAGTAATCAGAGCCCAGCTCATCTTCGCAGCTAATGCTTGTGCAAAGAGTGGAAGATCTTTGAGACCCCATCCTCCCCACTTTTTCGGAATGGCAATCTTCTGCCAACCTATCCATGCAAACATATGCTTGTCTTGACTGCCTGCCCACAGATATCTATTGCAGATTTGCTGAAGTCGAGCTAGTGTATGTCTGGGGATCCATGCAAGAGCCATCCAGAAACCGGGGTGGCCTCGAGCACTGATTTAATGAGGATCAACCTGCCAGCCCTGGAAATGTACCTGTAGCTCCAGCACGTGAGACGCTTCTCCAATTTTTCTATTAACCAGGTCCAGTCTGCAATCCTTTGGCATGTGGGCTTTAGCCAGAATCCAAGATATTTGAGCCCTCTGTCAATCGGATGAATGCTGAATGGAAAAGCCTGTAGGGCGCGCTGGGCTTCATGAACCGATGTACGGGTCAATGATATAGTAGATTTCTCTCTGTTCACCTGCATTCCTATAGCTTGGGAGAATAGTGCCAGGATATGAGAGAAATTCGTCGAGTCCCTCATGCTTCCATCCAGAAGGATGAGGACATCATCCACAAACAAGAGGTGTGTGAGATAGCATTCATCTGATATCTTGAGACCCCGGAGTGTCCCATCCCTAGTGGCATAAATGATGAGGCGACTCAATCCTTCCATTACTAGAAGGAACAGGAGCGGGGATAGAGGACAACCCTGTCTCAGGCCTCTTTCGGAGTGAAAGAAATGAGAGGCAGATCCATTGATCAGGATGCTGAAAGTAGGAGTGGTTATGCAGGCCATGATCGAGTTGATGAAGGGGTTTGGAAACCCCAGATGGATGAGGATCATCTTAATGTACAGCCAGCTAACCCTGTCAAAAGCCTTTGAAAGATCAATCTTTAGGAGGATACTCTTGAGATGTTTGGACCAGATGGAGTGCAAAGCCTCCTGAGCCGATCCAATGGCTTCATGGATCTGCCTGTTTTCAAGGAACGCAAATTGATGAGGGGAAATATGAGCGGACAGAATGGGCCTGAGTCTATTAGCAATGATTTTTGAGATGATTTTGTATAGGACATTACAGAGGGAAATAGGGCGGAAGTCATCAAAGGATGAAGGAGCATCCGTCTTGGGGATGAGAGAAATGAAGGTGGAGTTTATAGCATGGTATAAAGATCTCGTAATTCTGCATTCCTCGATTACACTGAGTAGGTCCTGACCGATCAGCTCAAAGAAAGCAAGGTAAAATTCTATCGTCCATCCATCCGGTCCAGGACTCTTGTCCTTTTTGAACCATTTTAGCGTACTCTCCAATTCTTCCATGGTTACTGGGATCGTGAGATCTTCCGAGGCTTCCTCATTTACAAATCTCGGAAGGTGTGTGGCTACTTCAATGATTTCCGCCAAATTTGCACCAGGAGGGTTTCTGAATAAGCCCCGAAATTGTGCTGTACCCAACTGAGAGAGTTGGTTGAAAGTCTCCGCCACCCCCCCGTCTGGGAGGGGCAGGCTCCAGATGGTGTTTGATACTTTTCTTCCTTTTGCAAAATTATGAAAGAATTTTGTGTTTTCATCCCCAACTTTTAGCCAAATCGCCCTACTACGTAGCCTGAGGGATTCCTCCCGTTGCTTGAGAATTGAGGCCCGCTGTTTTTCAAGTTCGATTAGATGAGCCTTGTCCACTGCTGTTCTGAATCCCAGGTTTCTGTCGTCAAGCATGGAACTCAGCTCTTCTTCCACGGATATGAGCAGTGTTGCATCCCTATTGTTCTTCTCCTTTGCCCAGTTAATGACAATTTGCTTCAATTCCAAAAGGTTCTTACAGAAACCTCTGGCTATTGATGCCTCCCTGTCAATGGGGTGGGTCTTCCAGAAATCTGAAACCAGTTTGATAAAGTCCAGATCTTGAAGCCAAGTATGATTGAATTTGAAGGGAGCCTTTGGTTTAGCCTGAGGCCCAAGGATCTCCAATAGAATGGGGGAATGATCCGATAGTCCTCCAGATCCTACCCATTGTTTATGGTGATGCAGCCCCTGAATCAGAGGTCCCTTCAATAGGAATCGGTCAAGTCTGCGGGCCAAAGCAGCTTCTCCCACCCTCCTGTTGCGCCATGTAGGCATGGGCTGTAGCATGGGAACATCCACAAAATCAGCCCGTTCAAGGGCATTCCTCATGAAGTCTGTGATCGAGTCCACTTGAGCCATCGATCCCCAAGATTCTCGGAACCCCAGCGAGAAATTCAGGTCACCACCCAGGATGGTGTGTTCCGCATTCATCAGGGACAGATTCAACAGACTGCTCCAGAAAGGCTCTCTGAGCTGGCAAGGTCCATACACATTTACAATTCGGAATGCCCTACCTAGATCTGCCGAGAAGATGTCCGCCCCAAGAAAACCCTTCCCACCCCAGGAAGAGTCTAATCTGATAGTTCTGGGATTTATTCCGATAGCCAGCCCGCCCGATCTCCCCGAGGCGTCAGTGGCCAGAAATTTCCATCGGGGGGAGATAGAGTTTAGACAGTGTTCAATAGTCTCGGCAGGACCCAGGGTTTCTTGGAGAAAAATGATGTCAGGTTGGTCAAATTCAAATAGTCTCCGAATGGCTAGTTTTTTGGGTTCACTGGCCAAACCCCTGCAGTTGAAAGATAGGCACTTCATGGGGGACCAGCTTTCGGGGTAGGAGCTGCTCTAAGGACCCCTTCAATGGTGGATTGTCTCCCGGATGCCACTTCTGCTCCGGCTTTCCAAATTTCTTTAGAGAGGTCAGATTTATGACCTCGAGAATTTTGATACCCCAGATTCAGGGGTATGATGCCCAGACCCCCACAACCTGAGGCCAGTGGCCGGGGGCGAAGTGAGTATGGATGAGATGATTTGGAGGAAGATGATAGGGATGGAGAGGATGGGAAGATAGAAATGGTAGGCGGGATGGTGGAATCATTCAGAGGGGACATTGTTGGGGGACACTGTGCCATAGTGCAGGATGCAGATGCAGATGCAGATGGTAAAGTAGATGTGCAATCAAAAGACAGAGAGTCAGGGGATTGACTAGTACCCGGAGCCAGTGAAGCTGTCGTCGCCGCTCTTGCCCTAGTTAGTGGCGGCGATGGAGGTCTCTGCTCCTTCCACCTTGCTTTCGCCGCCTTCTCCTATGCCTGAATTCCATCCGGGGGTGCACGGTCGATGATCGGAGAAGCCTCCCGTGTGACCGAGGGTGAGACTTTTGGAGATGAATCCGGACCTTTGAGAAGTGGGCAATCCTTAGCAATATGCCCGACTTGATGGCAATGGTAGCACCGAAACGGAACACCCTCGTAGTCTAACAACTGAATCTTGCTGAATTTCCCCCAAGTTAGAGTGATCTTCTTTTCTAGCCCTTCGCGCGTGTCCAGGTGCACCAGTACTCGGGCAAGGGTTCTCTGCCTGGATTCAATGTACGATCTGTCATGATCCAGGTATGTGCCCAATGCATTCCCAATTCGCTGAAGCGCCTCTTCGCTCCAGTATTGTAGGGGGAGTCCTGGCAGTCGAACCCACAGAGGGACAGCTCCAATCTGCTCTCGCTCTGGATCAAAAAGGGGGCTCCATTGTTTAAGCAGGACGGGTGCAGATTCAATGTGCCAGTATTTTGCCAGTACGAGATCAATGTAGTCCTCCTTGGAGAAATGGAGTGAAAACCATCCGCGCGGAAGAATGTGAACTTCTGGTAGATCTCTGAGCAGGTTCCCCCAGATCTCTTCTACCCATTTTGATAATCTGTCCACCATGTAGGATCGGCCCCTAACGTGACCCACCAAAACAGATCGAGCCATGAGGGCCGCCGCCCCGAAATCGGCTGGATCCCCGAAAGGGACCGTAATCTCCTTATCCATCGCTTTTATGCACTTAGTCTTCGGCTTCTTCGTGCGGGGGGCCGAGGGATGGTCGACCAGTGGGCTGGAGCCACCAGCAGAAGTGGAGGGCCTTTTGGACTTCACATTTATCGCCGGAGTGCTGAAGCAGCCTGAGGGAATCACCGGGGGAGAATGTGCTGGAGGAACCAAGGCATGTGGTATCAATGACGGTGGCAGCACATTCAGAGGGGGAAAAGCATGATCGAAAGACAGTGTCTGGGGAGAGAGAGACGCCAGAAGTTGTGCCGTATCAGGGGATAACAGTGGAGCGACTAAACCGGGAGGAAAATCAGAGATCGCTGAAGAATAGGGACCGCTAGGGTTAGGGTTAGGGTTTTGTTGTGCCAGAGCAGAGACCGAGGAACCGTGAATAGCTGAGCCCGCGAAATATGGATTATCAAAAATAATATTGTTTTCTAGTGGATCCGTTGTGTAATCCACCAGGTCCTCCATGTGCCCGTCCATCTTGTGAGCAGCTTCGCGGTGATCGGGTAACGGAAGACGTCAGGGATGGCGACAGAGAGTAGTGGCTGTCGACGGATGAAAAAAACGGGAGACGGCAGGAAAACTGACAGAGATAGAAGCGGTCAGCGGGTGAATAGCTAGGGTGCGGGGCGGACTGGTGACCGTGCTCTGTGCTGCGGAAAGTCTTCAGAAAGAAGGCTAACCTAACCCTAAGCGAACCTGCGGCGCCTGCGGTCGACCCCACGTGCGATCCATGAATTGCATCTCATTGATGCCCCCTTGATTTTGGTTTTATATGTTGACGATCTATTTTTTATAGGTAGTGCATCCATGATGATCAAGTGTAAGAGGGAGTTACTAATATCTCCTTTGTTGTTAAGACAGTATCAATGTTTATACATAAGCCTCATGAAATTCATTTGAAGGTAGTAAAGTGAATTCTCATATATTTACAAAGAGAAATGAGTTCTAGTGTTTTTTGTTCGAGCAAGGCTACCATTTCTCTTCTTGGTTTTACAGATTCTGTTTGGGAAGGTGAAAATTTATATAAAAAATCTATCGTAGGGTACATATTTTAGATTGATTCGAGTTTGGTTTCATGGTCCGGTAACAAGTTAATAACTCTTTCTCTTTATTCTTTTGAAGCAAAGTATAAGGCAGCTAAGGAAGTGGCTAAAGAAACAAATTGGTTATGGCATGTTCTTGCTAAGCATGGATTGTTTTAGATATAAAATACATCATTAATATATGACAATCAAAGTGAAATTTGTCTTGCATATTATCGAGTGTATCACTCCAAAAAAAAACACATTGATCTTGATACTCACTACATTTGATATCTTGTTGTGGATGATATTTTTTTTTGGAGCATTGTTCCATGGAATAAAAAGCAGTAGGTATCTTCATTAAATCCATGATGTAGATTAATTTCGTGTGACATAAAAATTTGTTGCGAATGCAAGAATTTGTCATCTAGGGGGAATGTTGATGTAATGCCATCTTCCTCCATGATCGTTCCTTCTCCCTAGTCATCATTAAGGGGGAGTGTTGGAATGTTAATCCTTGGAGGTTAATATTGTCTAGTGTTGTGTCAAGAGAAGTTGTAATCTTATGTAAAAGTGTTATCTCACATTCATCGTTGAGGGAAATACACTTTTGTCATTTATTATGTAAAGAGGTGAAATTTCATTTATTCGACATGTATTATTGGAATGTAATTCCTCCATAACTCTTGGACTACAACAGAGGGAAGAGAAATCCCTAGAGACATAATGGATAGATGAACATAGAGTATTATATTTGTAATGGGTAAATTATTTGTGGAGGTGCTCTCAAGTGTAATATTGAAGTTATATGAAGAATAAAAAATGCATTGCATTCCCATGGATGTTTGCCCACATTAGTGTTTTACAACCTATATTTGGTGTCCTCTTTTTTCTCTTGTTTATGTCTCACTTTGATTAAATGATGTTACTATATGGATAGGATGATATATTAATAGACTTGTAGTGTTGTATCTTGTTGTATGTCTATTTATATGTCTCAAAATTCTAATAATTTTTTGCCAAGATGGAAACTTACATAGTACTATGTTGGCTCTGAATGCTTAGGTGATCCTTCTTTAGTATGACTACCCATAAACATTATGGCTTGAGTGGATAAGCCTCTCAATACATTGTTGACATATACCTGGTGATATTATAGAATTTTTTTGGTGGTTTATGAGTTTAATTTTGTTTAGTCTTTAGCTATTCTATTTGTGGGAAACATGTTCATGGGTTCCTTTAACCTAGGGGGGGTGTTATGGTAAAGAAACAACCCCCCATTTGTATTTAATATATAATAAAATGGGTACCCTTTTATTCTGTATATCATATTTATCCCTTTCATTCTTATATTTCTTAGTGTATATTCATACTTGTAAGGTTTCATTGTCTATCCACATTATACATATTACAAGGACAAAACCCTTCATAAAACTTTGAAAAGACAAAAAATGCCTAATTATTTGAAGCATCATGAATTAACAGTCCCTTTCATGTATCTTGGGACATTAATTTCTTAGCTATATTCAATATCATTTTCTCCTTTTATTTAAACACCTTTAGAAAATCCATGCTGTGTGACACAACTTTTTCTCGACAATTCATAGAAAATTCCCTGCCCTATCTCCCATGTTGATCCTTAAACATTTACTTCATAATCATCTCACGACACGAAGGATAATTCACTGTCATATCATGTAATATCGTCTCATCAAGTTTTCTATCAAATGAGCCTCAAATTTTCAATTGATAAGTGTTCACTCTCTCACAAAACCCCACAATAGGACAAAATTATTTCGATCAAGTGCCTTGAAATTTTCCATCCCATGGCATCCATTAGCTCACAAACCTCAACCTTTTTAAATGGTAATACTTTACTTCATGCTAGGGAATCCTTTCCATGATGACGTGGCTAATGATTCCACGTAAATCAATTTCACATGTCCCTATTAGATGCTTCTATGTGTCACATTAATTCACCACGTCAACATTCGAAAGATTAGCACCATCTCAATGTTTTAACACCAAAAAATTTTGATTTAATGACAAACGTATATCTATCTCATCGCAACATCCTTTTGATGAATCCCTTGAATATTTCATTACTCTTGCTACATAAATTAGGGTTAATCATGGATTAATGGATAATTAGCTAAATGATTAGGGCTTAACTTTTAATTAATAAGGGTGTTGAAAATAGCAACAAGAAATGGTAAAAATAGAAGTGTTAAAAATAGCAGTTTGGGTACCAGTGCTGGATTGGGAAACAGGGAATGAAAAATGGAAGTGCTAAAAATAGAATTTCTATTTTTAGAAGTTCAGGATGGATTCCTATTTTTAGTCAGTCCCTGGACTAAAATAGGAAGTAAAATTCGAATTTGAACTTAACAATTGTTTGAAAATAAATTAATTAATTCACCATGAGTTAATTAGTTGTGAAAAATCAAACATGAAGTCTATGTGAGGACATGCAACAGTTTCTCCATTAATCGAGGAATTTAGCCATCAGTTAAAGAGATAAGGATGAGTTCGAGGAATTTAGCCATCAGTCAAAGAGATAAGGATGAGTTCTAATTTGAGTAGTAATTAGTTGGCTCAGTTAACTGAGTCAAGTCCAGTTATAATTGATTTAAATAGTTTTTTTAAATTAAGTAAGTTCAGTTAGTTAATGTGTGCATGCATATAACTGCTGCACTTCAGATAACTGAATATTCTCTCATGAATAACTCATGCATGTCAGTTCAGACAAAGACTCAGTTGAGATCAAAGAAGGGATAGTGTACTATCAATTGGATGAATATTTTTCCTATAAAGGAAGCTCATCCATGGTGAGGATTTATCTCCTTCGGGACTGTGTAGTTGGATCAGAGGTTAGTGAGTGTGTGAAGAGGCCAATTCACACAAGTGGTTACACTGGACCCCAATCAAATTTCACAAAGAAATAGGAGGCTTGGAGGGCAGACCAGAGGTTAGAGAGAGGCCTTTAATTGTCTATGAGTAGCAGAGGTATTGCAGAGAGAGCAGGATAACTTTTGAGCTGATTCTTTTTGTAGTAATGGCTATATTTCCACTTGTATGATAATACAAAGTTGGGGTTTTATGCTGAGGCTTTCCCCGGGTTATATCTTCTGTGTTATGTGTGATTGATTCCTTCTTATCAGATATATGTGTTCTTATTGATGTTTCTCATGTTTGATTACGTTTCCGCTAAATTGTTTGTAGAAGTAGCTCAAGTGTTTTGCTTTAGTATATTGCATTACCAGGTGATCTACAGATGGGAATTTCTACAAAGGGCACCTCCATTGATCGAATATCTTTTACTTATAGATGAATCAAAATTACATGAAACAGAGCTTATTAACCATGGAACTTAAAAGAACATTAAACAATGCAAAAATAACACAATAAGCAAGAAACCATGACACAAATATTTGATTACAGAGTTCGTTCAATTTGGACTACAGCTCCAAGCCCTGCTCAATAGTGGGGAGGCATACTTTCATTAAGTGGCATAAAATAGATAAAAGTACAAGCAACATTCATTTGCAATCCTTATACCTCCAAGCTGGAAGATAGACAAAGAATGGAGAAACCAACTTAGCACCTAAATCCTGGCAAAAAATCATGCAAAAACACCTATCTGAACACCTAATTCAGATAATCAAGTTTTTTTCACCCTCTCAGAACCTCCCTACTGCTCAAGGCGAGGTTCTGGCCCCTGCTACTAGGTCGGGTTACTGCTACATACAATGTTCTGAACTATTTCCTCGTCTCCTCCTTTTTCTTATGTGGATTGTCCCATATATATAACTTGATCGGTTGACTATTCAAATTCAGGTAGTTCCAAATAGATGACAATTTTTAGCAAGCAGGAATTTCCAACAGATATCCCTGGTTCATGAAGAGTACACATGTAACAAAACTTGTATACACATATAAAAAATGTTTTAACACTATCTTCACATGAATCAGCGTATTCAATGTTGATAACCCATCGGCATAGAGATCATAAATCACAATCGACGTTTCAATCGGTAGACAGACCTAAGCCTTTACAACAAGTGCCCTGCAATAACAACGGACTCGACGGACTATTAAACATAATACATAATATATCAGGTCCATAAGCCTCATCACAAATCAAAATCGGTAAGAACCCTAGGTTGGTGCTCTATGCAATTTCTTCCCTTTGCAAACTGAAATTGTGATATCGCAAATCACAACCTAGCTTGCTCTCAGGGCCAATTCTTTAAGAACTTCGCCTTTTTCGATTGCGATATGTGACTATCACATCACAAATTTTCTTGCCTAGGGCCGATTTGAAACCATTGATTTGCCTCTAATCTGCGATTGCAATATCGCAATCACAACTCAGTAGTGTTGGGTGGATATTCCTTAACCCATAGACCTCTGCCTTTTGCGATCAGCAAAATGCGAGACCAATGGTAGCCTGCCACTTGGCACTTCCCCATTCACTGAAAATTTATGCCACATCGTCTTCTCCTGCCACCTGTCCAAGTCAAACCTAACTTTGAATTGCTCTAACTTCTTTATATGAGCTTGGATTCAAGCGTCATTCATATCATTGGAATCAAGATGATGAGAACTTTTATCTGATGCTACATTTATAGAGTTTCTACCACTTTGAGTTTTGAGCCTTCTTACCATGCCACTGGTAATTTTTAGGTATCAACATAGATCAATCCTCCCTAGTAAGATCTTTTAGACCTCCAAAAGCCTTTTCAATCAATTGGCAAGTGAGGAAATTGCTCCTTCACTTTTTCCTTCTCCATCCACCGAGCTTTACTCAGATGCATTCCTTTGAAGCCCACACAAATGTACTCCACATCTCCTTATCATGAAGTTTTAGTTTTCTTATTAGGTATGATATCTTTAGGAAACTTGTCTAGATACTCTGGTGAAAAATCGTCCACTATAGGAATTTGTGCAACCTCTTCGGTATCCATAATCAATGGAGGTTCATAAAGCTTCAGTTTTCCAACATTCACTACTGAGTACATTTGCATTGTCTCCTATCATTTCCAATATGGTGAAGGGACCATATAGAATGGTCAACTTGAAACTGATGGTCAACTCAATTCTTAGCATGTCAAGCTTTATACTGAGCTTGACTCTTCTCCAACTGCTCCTATACTTCCTGATGAATCACCTGTATCCACTGAATAAACTTTTGTGCTTTGTCCCTATCATCTCATCCATGGCCATCCTCATCTTTCCCAAAGGCCATGTCTAAGGGATCCCTTGGTAGATAACCAAAACATGTCTTGAACGGTGAGCTCCTTGTGGATGAATTTGTTTCTCGATTGTATGCATGTTGCACATAAGGAAGTTGTTCATCCCACAACTTGGGATATTTTCCACAATAGATTCGTAACAAGTGTACCACGATGCGGTTGATGACCTCTATTTTCCCATCGGTCTGTGGATGAAATGTCATACTTCTTTTCATATTGGTGTCCATCATTCTCCACAAGATGGTCTAGAACTCTCCAAGAAAGAGAGAGCCTTGATATGACACAATAAATATGGGTAACCCAAAATGGACCCAAACATGTTGAAAGAAAAGATAAGCAGACTACTCAACAATGACTTGCTTTTTGCAAGGCATTAAAATACACATTTTACTCAAAATGAATGACATACAAATAGTCGTGACCTTTCCTAAACATAGGAAAACCACCTACAAAATCCATGGACACACTTTCCCATGATCGACTCTAAATAGGGAGTGGTGTGTAGAGCCCACGTTTTCTATCAGAGGGCTTTGAAACAAAACACAACACACAACCCTTTACAAAATGAGTTTTTCATATGACACCAAAAACAAAACCGTTGTAAATGACATAAAGTTTTTTCAAACCCAAAATGACTAGGCACAAGAGAGGTATGAGCCTCTCGGATTACATGTACCCTTTCGTCAATGGATATGCATAGTTTTCAAGGTAATACAATAGTTTTCCCTGCAAATAATAATTGTCCACCTGCGATCCACGAGTCATTTTTGCAAAAATCTCTTTAATATCATTATCGCTAGCATATTGTTCAACATAATCTTCTAACGATAAAGAATCATTTTGCAAAACTGCAGATGCAAAAATAGGAGGGTGAGAAATTATATCTGCTACTTTGTTGCTAGCGCCCTTCTTGTATTTTATTACCAAATGAAAGTGCTGGAGGAATCCCATCCATCTAAAATGACGGGCTTGTTGAAGCTTGGCCTGTGACTGAAGGTGCTGCAAGGGCTGATGATCCATATGGATGATGATCTCCTTGTTGATCAGGTAGTGTTTACACTTCTTTACACTCTGGACCAAGGCATACAACTCCCTGTCATACATGAGATAATTCACAACAACCTGGGAGAAAGTATATGAATGGTAACATATAGGTTTCCTTTGATGCATAAATATAGTGCCCATGAAATATATGTTGGCATATGTTTCAATATAAAAAGGTTGTTGAAGGTCTGGTAAGGCTATCACTAATGCTTTGTTGATCTCCTCTTTCAGCGTGTCAAATGGTTTTTGTTGTTTTCCTCCCCACTGAAAGGCCTTCTTCATACTTGTCAATGCATGTAAGGGGGTTGCGATAACAGAGATATTCGCAATGAACCTTCTCCAATACTGTACCGCACCCAAAAAGATTCGGACCTCTGTAACATTTGTGGGCTCGAGCCACTTCATAACCGCATCTACTTTAGAGGGATATATTTTCAATTGCCCATTATCGACTATGTGACCGAAATAAACAAGAGAGGTCTTCCCAAACTCACACTTTGAAAGTTTTACATATAATTTTTCTTTTTCCAGAACGTCAAGCACTTTCTTCACATGACATACATGTTCATCCCATGTCCTACTATAAACAAGAATATCGTTCATATATAAAAGCACAAAATTATCAAGAAAAGGCCTAAACAGATCATTCATTACCCTCATAAATGTGGTCGAAGCATTGCACAGTACGAATGGCATCATCATCCATTCGAACAACCCCTGTTTGGTTTTGAATGAAATCTTCCAAATGTCTTGTTCTGTAACACTAACCTGGTGATATCCACTATGCAAATCCAGTTTTGTAAAGTAGAAATCATTTTTAAACTAATCTAATAATTCATCAATGCGAGGATAGGTTATCGATTCTTCACCGTAATTTGTTTAGCGCCCTGTAGTCTTTGCACATTCTCCATGTTTCATCTTTCTTTGTCACCAACACGATCGGTGAGTTGCACGGAGAAGAACTCAGTCTGATGACCCCTTGATTTAGCAACTGCTGCCCCTGTTTCTTGATCTCCTCCATCTCGATAGAAGCCATCATGTACATGACAATATTCAGTAAAGGAACATCCTGTTGTATTTGCATATCATGTTGGATTTCCCATTTTGGGGGAAATCCTCTCGGTTCCTGAAATAATCCATCATAGTCAGAAACAATTTCTAACAATTATTTCTTATGATCAGGATCACAACCTTTGAAAGTGTCAGTGGTATCGACCTCTTTTTCTCTCACTACCATGAGCATGCACCCTTTGTTGGAATTAACTAGTCATTTAATTTTTATTGCACTTACAAGGCTAGCACTGATTTCATACAATGATCTTGTTGGGTGTGGAGCCTGATTATCTTTTGTATTTAGAGGTATCGCCACATTGGGCCCCAGTTCGTAATGTGGCGGCAATGTCATCCATAAAATGTATGCCACTCAGGGGGTCCGAGGGGGGGGGGGGATGATGATTATTTGGATCCCCCCCTTGGTGGGGATCAGGGGCAGCACCCCTGAAGCTAAAAATAGATGTAAAATTGCCTTGTAAAATTGCCTTGTAAAATTGCCTTGTAAAATGCTGTAATTTCGTAGTCAATCTAGGTCGTTCATTAGGCGGAGATCTGATGGTAGAAGTTATATTTAATTTATGTTTTTTTGCCCTAGAAGGCAACCCCTCGCTATATATGAGGGAATTGTATTACGTTTATGTAGATCTGTATTCTCAGCGAGGAAGAGGGAGGAGATTGAGAGAGAATATGGAAGAGGGAATTACTGCAGATATGTTGTAGGTTGTATCTCTTTAGTTCACTGGATAATATAAAAGGAAGGACTGGCTATTTCTCCATGGATGTAGCCCAAATTGGGTGAACCACGTATATCTGTGTCTCTCTTGTTTCATTTGTTTTTTGTGTTTATATTTCTGCAATATATTTTATGTGTTCCATTGCTCTATAATATATAAGATTCTAACATAGCTCTGACTATATATACTACCCCATCCTTCGTTAGGTGGTATTTATTTTCGTGTCGAAAGAAAACTGCCTTTTTATTAGGTCCCTATAATACTAGTGATTCCCCCATTACTATTGTCATTGTAGCCCTTATTGTTATTGTTGTTCCCCTATTCTCTCCATATTGTTATTATTGTGCCCCATAGAAGCACACTATTGTTATTGTTGTGCCCTTATATTATTATTGTTATGTCGATTTTGATTATATTTCGACCCAATAAACTCATATATATAGAAAAGAGGTTTTGTCATTTGTATCGTCGAAGGATTGTTCATTTGTGTAATGCAAAGGAGGTTCCCCCCGTGAAGAGGCCAATTTCTAAGGCGTTGATCTATCTTTTCTATCTTCTTGTGAGCTAGTTTCATAACATTTGGTATCACAGCTTTGGATTCTATGGTTTCATTGCTCCAAACAGGTCATCATGGCATTTTCGCTATAATACTTTTTCTACGATGTTTCAAAAGCTAAACAATAAAACCATTTGACTAGAAATCGTTTTTAACATCGGGTCCAAATTTCAGATCTTTTCTTGCTATATTTTCAGAGATATGATCTGAGGAAGTTAGGGTTTTTGCAGACTCCCGAATTACATTCCAAATAGGTGACCTTGGGAAAATCGTCATAACTTTCTCTCTGAGCGTCATATTGAAATTTTGTAAGAAGTTACAGAAAATGCACGGACTGTAGTTTTCTGTGTATCTTTTTCAGATTTGAAGGTAGAAATATTGACACGTGTCATGTCGTACACGTTCGCTCTACTGAAAAATTATATAATCAGGTCATCTTGGGTGATTGGGCATAACTCTTCCTTGGAGAATCCAATTTTGATCAAACTAGTGGAATGGGAAAGAGGATGTAGAGGGCTACCATATGAAGAAATTTCACACCTTGGAGATCCGTAATTACAGATATACAACATATTCAATATCAAGCTTCTAAAAAGCGAAAAAAGGTGTGTAATCTTTTTAAAATTTTGCATAAGTTTGGGTTGAAAAAATAGTTTGAAGTTCAAAGGACATAGTGAAGCATAATTATCATTAATTGATGCCCCGAAGAAAGAAAATGGAAGCACCTAGTAAGCAAGCTGAAATCTCTAGCATGACTCATGAAGAATAGGAAGAAATGCAACATGATATATCAAAATTATGAGACCAAGTGAAACAAATTTCACTCTCACAAAAGGTAACAAAAGCTAAGATGAATGGCCTGGAAGCTAATATGAAGGGATTGCAAGTTAATATGGATGGCGTGGAACCTAAGATGGATGGCGTGGAAGCTAAGATGAATGGCATGGACGCTAATATGGATGGTATAGAAGAAAAACTGAAAGGCAACATGGAAGATTTGAAGATAGATTTGACTAAGTTGCTACAAGAAATGCTTACTAATGGTGAAAGGGTAGTAAAGGAAACTCATGATGAGAACAAAAGAAATGTTAATCATGATTTCATAGACTCTAACATTGGATTGAAGGCCTGCCATGTTCCAAATATCGATATGAGGAAGTTTGATGGCAAGGATTGCGTAACATGGATACTACAGATGGAGCAATATTTTGATCTTTGTAATGTGCAAAACACACAAAAGGTACGCATCGCAACTTTATATTTGGAACCAAATCCATTTGTATGGTATCTATGGCTTTTCTCTCGTAAAAAAATCGTCACTTGGGAAACTTTTACGGAAGAAATGATAGCACATTATGAGGATACAAAAAGAAACACCTTTTTTAGCCAATTTATGAACCTCAAACAAAAGGGTTCAATGATGGAGCACATTGAGGACTTCCAAAAATTGAATATAAGGGTAAAATATATTCCAGAGGAGCATAGGGACTTTAAAGGATAACATCCAACATGAGGTTCACCTTTGGGAACTTGACTCATTGGAGAAGGCATTCAGGTTGGCAAGAAAAATGGAAAGCAAAATTATGGCAATAAGGAAGCCTATCATTAACAACTATTAGGACGGAAGTGTTGTTTCCCCTAGACTTCCACAACCTACAAGGTTGACACCCCAACAATTGGAAGAAAAAAGAGCAAAAGGGCTTTGTTACAGTTGTGATAGCAAATACACTAAAGGTCATAAGTGTGCTGAGAAGAAATTATTTTACATATATTGTGAAGAGGAGGAAGAAAAGGAACAAGAAACGTCAAAAGAAGAGGATATACATCAGGAACAAAACCTAGAGAACGAAGAAATGAATCTGACCATATCTTGTAATGCATTGGCCAAAATTACCACTCCTCAAACTATCAAGATAGAAGGACATATCAAGAAGAAAAACGTATTAGTGTTAATTGATTCGGGAAGTACCCATAATTTTCTTCATTGTAAGATAGTCAAGGAATTGAATTGCTTCCTATATCTAGCATGAGAGTGTCAAGTAATGGCTGCAAGTGGAGGAACCATAAATTGCTCTGGAAAGTGCCATAATATAAATCTATCCATCGGAGAATATGTATTGAATATCCCAATGCTTTCCATTCCAATGGGTGGTGTTGATGTTGTAGTAGGAGTCTAATGGCTAGAACCCTTGGTTAAAATAGCTTTTAATTTTCAATAACTTTTCATGAAATTTTCTTCGGAAGGAAAGGAAGTTGAATTAATAGGTATCACAGAGAAACCAGGAAAGATAATCAACTCTAATGGAATGCCAAACTTTTAAAGAAAGAACAATGAGGCGTAATTGCATAATTATGTTCGCTAGAGGTTCCCACATCGAAATCATCTATTTCTCCAGATCTCCAAAAATTATTGGACAATTATTCCAAGGTATTTGAGACTCCCAAAGGTCTCCCACCTATTCGGGATCATGATCATGCTATTCATTTTATTCCAGGAAGTGTTCCTCCAAACATCAAGCCTTAAAGATATCCCTATGCCCAGAAGAGTGAAATTGAACGTATGGTTGCAGAAATGCTAGTGGATAGTATAATTCAACCTAGTCAAAGTTCTTTCTCTACTCCAGTAGTATTGGTGCACAAGAAGGATGGATCATGGTGCATGTGTCCAAATTATAGGGAGCTCAACAAGCTCACTCTTAAAGATAAATTTCCCATTCTGATCATTGATGAACTATTGGATGAATTGCATAGATCAATTTACTTCACCAAGTTCGATCTTTGTTTAGGATATCATCAAATCAGAATGAAAACTGAAAACATTCTGAAAACAACATTTAGAACTCATGAGGGTCATTATGAATTTTGGTCATGCCTTTTGGCCTTACCAATGCACCTTCGACATTTCAAGGTTTGATGAATTCCATTTCAAACCCTTCCTTAGAAAATTTGTGGATAGTATTTTTTGATGATATACTAATCTATAGCAAGTCCTTGGAAGGATCAATGTTGAACATGTTGAAAGGGTGTCTACAACTATTGGAGGAGAAACAATTATATGCAAAAACCTCCAAATGTGTTCTTTGGAGTACAAGAGGTGGAATATCTGGGTCATATTGTATCTCATGAAGGTTGTTAAGGTAGACCCTAGCAAAATTAAAGCCATTAAGGAATGGAAAATCCCCACATTCATAAAGCATCTGCGAGGATTTCTCGGGTTGACAGGGTATTATCCTAAGTTTGTTAAGAATTATGGGAGAATAGTAGCACCTCTAACAACGTTATTGAAAAAATATGCATTTTTAAGGACTCCAAAAGAAACGAAGGCCTTTGAACATCTTAAAGAGCTAATGTGCCAAGCACTGGTCTTAGCTACGTTAGACTTCACAAAAACCTTTATTGTGGAATGTGATGCCTCGGGAAATGGAATTGGTGTTGCTTTAATGGAAGAAGAAAGACCCATTTCTTTCGAAAGTCATCCAATCAAAAGAAAGCATTTACACAAAGCTATTTATGAGAAGGAAATGCTGGAAATACTACATGCACTTAAGAAATGGAGATCGTACCTAATGGGAAGAAACATCAAGGTAAAAAAGGATCATGATAGTCTTAAATAAATTTTAGAACAATGATTATCTTCAGAAGAGTAGCAAAAATGGGTCACAAAGATGTTGGGTTATGACTTTGAAATCATATACAAAAAAGGGAAGCAAAATGTTGTGCAGATGCACTCTCAAGAAAGGATGAGGATGTGGAAGCATTTCTTTGTGCCATTTCTAGTATCCAACCAGATTGGATAAACTAAGCAAGGGATGAATGGAAGAATGAGGAAGATGTGTGGACACTCATTCAAAAGTTACAACAATATCCCAGTACATCTGATACATTTAGCTGGAAAAATGATTTGTTATGGTACAAAGATCGCTTATACCTATGTCAGAATTCCCAACTCAAACAGAATATTCTTATGAAATTTCACGCCTCTCCCTTAGGAGGGCACTCAGGATTTTTTAAAACTTACCACAGGGTTAAGAAGCAATTTTTTTGGGATGGCCTTAAATATGATATTCAAAAGTTTGTGGCAAAATGTTTGGTTTGCCAACGAAATAAAGTTGAAACAATTAAGACCCTGGATCTATTACAACCTTTATCCATTCCAAGTCAACGTTGGGAGGAGGTTTCAATGGATTTTATCACAGGTTTACCCAAGTCCGAAGAAAATAGTGTCATTATGGTGGTAGTTGACAGAATTACCAAGTATGCACACTTTTGTGCATTATCTCATCCATTTAAAGCCAATGCAGTTTCTACTACATTTATGGATACAATTCAAAAGCTACATGGAAACCCAAAGATTATTGTAAGCGACAGAGATCCTATTTTCACTAGAAATTTTTGGATAGAATTATTTTCTTATCTTGGTGCTCAGTTAGCTCATATCTCATCTTATCATCCTCAATCTGATGGGAAAACTGCAATAGTAAACAAATGTTTGGAAGGATATCTTCATTGATTTGTATTTGATAAACAAACATAATGGGTCAAATGGTTACCTTTGGCTGAATGGTTGTATAACACTGTTGGGCATGGAATCCCCCCCAAGGAATGTTTCGGGGCTCAAAGCCCAAGTTTTGACCCAATCTTGTTGTAAAGCTCCACAAATTTCTGACTAGACCATCATGTTTATATTGTACCCAGTTTGATCATGAGACAAAGGCATTGTCCCACGCTAATAGCGAGGTTGCGCGAAAAAATAACACTCCAACCTCCCCCGACTCAGAACCTGCAAATGATGAGATTTGAGCCGAGCGAGGAAGACCCGAATGTAAATATCGTGCTCTGAAGTGGTATCACGATAAGAGATGACAAAGGTAAGCAGCCCGAAGAGAGTTCTTGGGTTCGCAAGGCTCCAACAAAGGAACCATAATTTGATTCGGAGCACGCTAAGGAGACATTCATGGAAGCTAAGAAGAGCTTCGTGGAGACCTACACTTCAGGTAGTAAAGACAAACTGGAACCAAAAACGGACCCATCAATGCTCACTACCTTTTTAGAGACATGCATGAAGCTGTTGTATGACAACAAGGCTTTGAAGGGGATGCAAGAACTCATAACAATATGCGTTGGGACCGCGCCAGGAGAATCGCGCATAGTCCGGAAGCTCGGGAAGCACACAACCCGAACAGGAAGAGAGATGAGATTGACCGCGTAGATTGGGGAACATGAAATGGATCAAGTGCTTTTGGATCTAGGATCGGACGTGAATGTCCTGCCAAAGTAGACATATGAGCGCATGGGCAAGCCTGCGTTGCAATGGTCTCCTATTCAATTGCGAATGGAGAACCAGCAAAAGATCCTACCTATGGGAAGATTGCAGGGAATAACGGTAGATATCGAAAGTGCGAGCGCGCTTACAGATTTCGAAGTGATAGAAATTGTTGATGATAGAAATCGCTATCCCACGCTACATCGAATAGATAGGGCCATCGACATGAATGGAGTGATAAATCTAAAGAAGTCCAAGATGATTTTTGAGAAAAAGTCACTACGCATAGTGGTACCTTTAGACCCTGCAGAAGGATCGCGCTACACATAACCAATGCACGACAATGATAGCGACTATGATCTGAACTGTATTTACAAGCTAACCAGATGGGATAAGGACTGGGTGAATCCAACAACAGATGGTAGACTCTCGTGGGAGCGCAAAAGCTCTTGCACCTTAGATTCGGATGAGGAAATAAAACGGTGGCAGAACCGGCTACATGTGGTAACCACGCTCAACTGTAACATGATGACAAGGTGAATGCACTGCGTGGCAACAGAGGTAAGAGATCTGCCTATGTATGATGGGTTGAGCGAGGTGGATGATTTCCTAAACAAATTTGAAAAAGAAGTGTCGAAACATCAACGGTTTGATGCTCTGAAATGGGTACTACGCGCTACACCCGCAAGGTGGTGGGATACGCACCAACAGAAATTTTAGGACTGGTGTCAATGCAGAAGGATGATGCACCTATGATTTAGGAAGCCTCAAATGTGGATAAAAGCCAAGTATGATGGATGAAACATCCCACGCGCCCACCTGTCTATATGGGTACAGGCATATGGTGCACAACCTACACAAGGGCACACGATCCACATGGTAGGAAACATGATCGGTGAGCTCGAACGGGAAAGGAAATGGCGTGAATGATGACCAGGAAGTATGGTAAGACCAAGCATGCGGAATCATATTCACGCAGAAGCTTTGACAAAGTATGCGAAGCACTGAACGCGGTCCACCATGTAAAGCGAACTGATTGGAACCTATGCATACCAGCAGTTTTATGGGCTTATAGGACCATGTGCAAAACCCTGATTGCGTGAGCCCTTTCAAATCTGAACTATGAAGCAGAAGTTGTAATCCCTATGGAGCATGCGAAGCCTAGTCCATGCATAGCAGCACCCGTAGATACGATGGTTCGCAAAGCCCAAAAAGGAGGAATCACATAGCCGCAAGAAACAGAACGCATGGGACTTGAGGAAGAAATCCAACAGGGAAACCTTAGACTCTAAGAACTTGAAGAAGAAAGGGTACAATTAAGAAAGAAAAGTGCGCTGGTGGATGCGGAAGTCAAGAAGGAGGACGAGATCAAGGAAGATTTTTTCGCTGAAAAAACTAAGATGGTAAGGCAAGGTGCGTACGATCATGCTGACAAGTTTGAGAACTATCACTATGAATTTATTAGTTTGATGCCTTGGCTTGGACTGCATATTTCTAAGCATAGTGACCAAGGTAGTGTGTTGCAAATGGTGAAGTGCACGATGCCAACCATAACAATAAAAGGTGTGGATTCTCCAGGAACCATGAGGGAGGATAGGATGGAACTCCACACGGGTGGTGTGGCCACCTGACTAGCCAAGGGAAGGATATTCTTAGTGCTCCAGGTAGTTGGAGGGGAGCGCGGGACTATAAACTATTCTGCTCGGGAGCTGCGCGATATTGGAGATCACGTAGAAGCAAAGAGTCACAATGTCCACGACCACACATGGGGGGTTGCACTACCACATGGGATAACCAGAAAGTAACTGTTGAAGTCACTATTCACGATGGGATTCTCAACTTGAGGCCGAATGGAGCGGGCAGCAGGCATCTAAGACGCGATTTATGGGCAAGATTTGGGAAAATCTGCTGCCAAGAAAGCATTAATGAACTGGAATTGGGGGGAGCAGTCGAATTCGAATTCAAAAAGTGTTATAAAATGCAAAGGGCTACCCAACAAACAACACTTGGTCATTTACAAATTGAGAGATTGAGTAAAACCCTGAGTGTTGTGATCCGAGCGTTGATTGAGCCCCTAAATTTGTGAGTGACAGATTGCAGCACGGATACAATGACAACAACGAAGGATGGTATGGGGATAATAGAAGTGACTGCCAAAGAGGCCGCACAGGCCCTAACTATGGGGGATGTTCCAGAAGGTGCTGGGATTGTGGCAAAAAACCCAAAATCACCATTCATGCCAAGACCCAAGAAGGATAAACAAGAAATGGCTCTCGTACGCTTGTCCCCGCGGAACCCGTTGTGCAACAAACTGTCGATGGAGGAGAAAGGGAAAGTTGTCACTACAGAAACAAACGAAGAAGAAGAAGATTTGTAGGATCTTACCATCGTAGAAGAAGAAGATAAAGGCATAGAGGTGGATACTCAGCCTAGGCACTCTGTGACAAAAATACCCACGTATGTCCCCCCACGAAAAGGGAAGGCCAAAGTGCCCAAGGACCTGGATGAGACCAAGAGCTCGCTCCAGACCCCACTCCTCCCAGATGGCATTATGTTTGAAGGCACAAACCTAGGTTTTGTGCCAACCATGAAATTTGAAGATTGGGACCTTGCTAACCATGAGAAGCTCCCTCACCTTAAGACCAGAAACCTCATGAAGCAGAACACCATAGGGGTGGTGACAGCATCAAAGCCGCGGAAGTGGCTCCACAGAGTGGAGAAGGCAGGGTTGTTGAACCTACTTTGGGTGCCGCATTTCCACCACACCCCATAATAATTTTCGTCATAAGGCAGCTGGTCTGCCTAGTGCATGATGGATGCTTATGGCTAAAGCAGCTCATCCCCATCACAGCAGACTTGATTCATCGCGTCTCCCATGTTCCATACAAAGGAGAAGACCCCGTGGCCATATCAAAAGGAAAGGGAAATTATTTGGCCATCACAGAGGCCATGAAGAAGAAGTACAAGTTGGAAAAGAAGAAGAGAGGCTATGCCATCTCCAGCATCAAGGACAAAGCAGTACATGTAGAAAAGCAAATCCTCGTCGATAAAGTGATGCGAAAGTGCCATGCAGATGAGGTACCTACGTCGGTGGTCGCATTGGCCGAGCAATGCGCGGAGGGGGTTCAGATTAACTGGTATGAATGCATGTGCATAGAATTTTTTGAGAATTGTCGTGAGCCCAACAATAGGGAAAAACGTTCCACTATGCATGGTTGTTGCTATCCATAGTGCTCGTCGCTGGGGAATTACCAGAGGATAGTCAATTCCCCATAATTGACAGATATTTACTGTAGGCCTCGAAGTACGCTTCGCTCTGGGCCAATAAGGATGCTACAAGGATACGTGACAACAAGATTTTCTGGGTGCTCATGGAGATGAACATCCAAATGTGGATCAACCATAAGCCGCAGTTGTCACCCACGGTTTACAACAGTCTGCAGAATTTTGTAGAATTTAAGGCAGACATGTATAACATATATATCAGGGCACGCAAGGACCCGATGAAGCAGTGGACAAAGATACCCTTTGTAGCCACCGATGATGCCATTTTCAATGTCTTGGAGGCATGGCCACCGGAATGGCATGCCCCAAACATTGTATAAATCAAGAAATCACCAGCCCAAAAGAAGAAATACTATGCCAAGCTGCGCATCGCACAATTGGCTAAAAAATGCAAGAAGGAAACAGTAGCAGCAGAAGTGTGGACAACACAGGACGCGGCAGAGAAAGCAGCTGAGCAGGAAAAGGCGGCAGCAGGACAGGTAGCAGCCGCAAAGGCAAACAAGGACCAAACAACGCCTTCACATGAGTAGGAGGCAGAGGAAGCAGAATAGAAGAAGGAGGTGTGGATCCATGAACTGCGTCCACACAGTTGAAGCGATAACACCCAGCAGAGCGAGCAGGATTGCAAAAGAAGGTCAAGCCTTGAAATTGTCCATCGACTCGATCACCCTAACCGAGGGTGATTTGCATGACATTGGTGAGACATTGTGCAATGTCACAAATGAGGCTCTCCAGGATTTCATGTAGGAGCACTAGACTGTGTTGCGAGCCCTCAGAGCACAGTTGCAAGATTTACAGGCACACCCCCCTCAAGTTAGTACCCTTTCGACCAACCTCGTAGTGGGATCCAGGGCAGAAGAACAGATGTTGTGCACAAGGATGATGAACACAATAGTGTTGTCGGAAGGGGCTCTAGTGACATCAAATGAGGCCGAGAGGTTTTCGATTAGCACGATGAAAGGTCTTGGTGTGAATCTAGATACCCTTCCACGTGAGACATTATATCTATTGCAAGATGGGATAACGGCAGAGCTACACGCTAGGGAGAGCCACGCGCTCCAATTCCTCAGTGAGGAGAAGATAAATATCGAACAACTCAGCTTACAGCACAATGAATCAGTGTCACAAAATCAACAGCTGGTGCAGGTGATAGACGATGCTTGTCGAAGCATCCTGGAGCTGGCCATCCTAGCAGATATATAAGTGGAGGTGTGGATCCACAGGTTAGCAGCTGGAGTCTGTGAGGCCAGGGAGGAAATGACAAAGGTTCAGCTAGAGCTGAATCTTCAGATTGTCGAGCTACGGTTAAAGGCATAGCCATCCACTCCCCCAGAAGTCAAAGAATAGCGTGCTAGCACTATCAAAATGGGATTGGAGGAAATCGAAGGTGTAGTCCGAGATTGTACCAGCATGTTGGAAGAATCACTTGAGGTTCTCACAACTCTAGAAGAGGACCCCAACATCCAGCACTTAGAGACAGAGGTGTGAGAACTCCAACAGCAGTATGACAGTGTCCGAGGAACTGTGCAGACAGTGGTCCTCACCCAGCGACTTGCGAGGATGCAGCAGGATAAAGCATTGAAGGAGTAGGTGGACGCAGCACAACATAAGGAGCTTGTCCTAAAAGCGCGCGTCCAGCCTTGGATCGATGAGGCCTTCACCATCGCGGCAGACATCAAAGGAAAGCTCATGAGCATACAGGGGATGTAAACATTGATGCAGAGAAGCACCCCAGACACAGAGGTATCAAAACAGTGTATGCAACAAATCCAACAAGCAACAACTCAGTGCATTGCTGACTTCCGTATAATTCGAGAACAGTTGGAGGGACTCCACGCGAAGATCATCACACCGACAGAGTGACTCGAGGGCGAGTCACGACGTTTGTGTTGGGGGCCTGTTGGGCATGGAATCCCCCCCAAGGCATGTTTTGGGGCTCAAAGCCCAAGTTTTGATCCAATATTCTTGTAAAGCTCCGCGAATTGCTGGCGCGGAGCGTGAAAGTATGATAGATTCGCAGGGTTATCCGCCCTAGTTTTGTAATGTAATGTCGGCTAGATAGACCTACCCATGGTCCACTGACCATGGGATTGTATAAATAGAGCGAGGCTCTAAGTATATATATGATAGTAGAAAAGAGTAACAAGTCTAAGTGATTGAGTCACAAGTGTAAAGTGTGTCTTTGAGTCGTAGAGTAGGAGAAGGCTCTGCAGTTGAGTGCACAGAGGCTAGTAGTCCGCAGTTGAGTGTGCGGACCCTTACAGCTGAGTGTGTAAGGCGGAGTCGAGTCTGTAACTAAGGAAGGAATTAATATAGAGAATTTTTATCATAACTTTGTATATCTGTTCTTGGGTTAATACATGTTTGATATGAGTTGTAAATATACTGGTTATTTACTATGCACACCCGCATGAATAGTTTATATTGTTAAGTAGGCAAATTTAATTAACTAACATTGGAATACCATTGAGGTCTTGGGTAAGAACTCAGAGCGTGACGTTCAACCCCTCAGTAGGGTTGCACGAAGGCAATATATCAGGCTGTGAGGTATGGGAAAGTGCATGTAGTGACTTGTGCACAGGATCAAACCACGGACCACTTGAACTCATCAGACATCTCCATGGTGCAAAAACCTGGTTCTAGAACCCTCCCATACTACTTCGGGTGAGACCTCAGTCTGCACTCTGCGGACTGTTGCCAAAAGGGTCAGTAGTACCGAGATTTGTTTGGCTAAATCAACTCTAAACCTGGGTTAGGCCCCACTAAGCCAACAAACACTTCCTTCCATACTACAGCAAAAATGACCCCATTTATGGCACTTCATGGATATCAACCACCGTCCATCACATCATATTTAAGAGAGAATTCTAAGGTTCAAGCAATGGAAGATCACATCGAGCATCAACAACAAGTTCTCCAACTCTTAGAGGATAACCTAACTTTGGCACATAATAGAATGAAACAACAGGCATATCAACATCATAGCAAAAGAAGTTTTGATATAGGTGATTGGGTATTTATACGGATAAAACCATATAAACTAATGTCCCTCAAGCAAGCTAAGAAGGATAATAAATTATCACCAAAGTGTTATGGTCCATACAAGGTGTTGCAAAAGATTGATACTATGGCATACAAATTGTAACTTCCTGCAACTTCCCAAGTGCACCCTTTCCATTTTTCGTGGTTAAAGAAGGTTATTGGTGACAAGATCCTAATTCAAACAATATTGCCAGAACTTGACGAGGAAGGAAAAATAATATTGGAACCTGAAGCAGTAACAGAAACAAGAACTCGACAGCTATGAAATCGATCAATTTCGGAGTATCTTGTCAAGTGGAAGAACTTACACGATGAAGATTCCACATGGGAGAATGAGAATTTTATGCAGAAGCATCCAAAACTACTCAAGCGTTAAGGACAACAATTTTTTGGAGAGGGGAATGTTAGGTCCTTATAATACTAGTGATTCCCCCATTACTATTGTCATTGTAGCCCTTATTGTTATTGTTGTGCCCCTATTGTCCCCATATTGTTATTATTTGTGCCCCACAGAAGCCCACTATTGTTATTGTTGTGCCCTTATATTATTATTGTTATGTCAACTCTAATTATATTGTGACCCCTTAGACTCCTATATATAGAAAGGAGGTTTTTTCATTTGTATCATCCAAGAATTGTTCATTTGTGTAATTTAAAGGTGGTTTCCCCCTCAAAGAGGCTGATTTCTACGGTGTTGATCTATATTTTCTATCTTTTTGTGAGTTGGTTACATAACACTTTCTGTCAGATAGATACGGACTTCCCAAGATAATTCCACAGATATCCAAAGGCACAACATCTAACTCTACCTCATCAACTAATTTGGAAGAAATAACAAATCTGGCCCTACACTACTTGGTTACCTGTAATTTTGTTTTATCGCTTACCCAACCAATAGGGTAAGGTCTCAGATGAGGCTTAGTTTTGAGATCTAACTTTTTATCTAAGGACTCCAAGATTAAGTTTTCTTGGGATCCTGAATTGAATAGAGTTTCCACCTTTGTGTGTTTTATAATAACCCTAATGTGGAATAATTCAATTATATTTCTTTCATTACTTACATGCTCATTAAAATAACTAGTACTTGCATTCGAATCAGAATTATTATTAACAGAAAGAGTACCTCTTGCGCCCACGGCTGTGATCAATGTCTTGTTGTCGTAATCTGATCCAAGGTCCTATTGCGTTGTTGTCACTGTCTTCTGCTTACCCTTTCCACTGAATCTCTTTAGTCTCAACTTTGGATGCAGCTTCCAACAGTGGTCCTCGTCAGGACCTTATCTCTTGCAATGCGTGCAAGATGGAGTTGCTCCATCCACTTTCTTGGCTGCGACGATCCTCTTATCCTTCCCCTTTCCTATCTTATGGAATTTTCCATGTTAAGGTTTGAATGGTGTTTTCTTGTCTTGATCATCTCTATCATTCTTGCCTTAGCTTTCAAGATAAATGGCCTTTACGCTAGTCGCACCAATCGTAGTAGGCTCAAACAATAATAGTGTGTTTCTTATGTAACTATGTAGCGTACCAACATACTTAGTTACAGTGTCGGCCTAATCTAATGAGATGCCCAAATTCAATGATTGTTTCTAAAACTCTTCAATGAAGCTTTGCACATTTTGGCCTTTACCTTGCCTTAAATATTTTCATTCTGTTAGTGCCTTTTGTTTATAACCCAAAGGGTAAAATTGGTCTTTCAATGCAGAAATAAAATTGGACCAAGAGGAAAGAAGGTTACCCAACTTTTTGCTCCCCTTATGCAACTTGCTCTCCCACCAAATGAGAGCAGTTCCACTCAGTCGAAGACATGCTAACTAGACCTTTGCCTCATCTTCTTCGATCTGCTGAATCTAGCAGTAGACCTCTATCTGCCTTATCCAATTATTAAGTTTTTCTGCACTACACTCTCCGTTATACATGGGCAGGTCAAACTTTACATCTAGCTTGAAGAACGATTTCTTAGATGTATGTTTGGAATCACAATTATAGTGATGAGAACTATCACTTGAAGAAGGAGAGGGAGGAGGCTCTTCTCCACCACCTTCATGATTTGATGATCTATTGTCATCGACATCTTCCTTCTCGTGCCCAAGTGCCTTCTCGTACTTTGAAAATAGCTTGTCCACTTTCTCTGCACAATTGTAGAATACCTTGTGGAAATTATGTTCCTCTTTCCAACCAGCTTCTTCATTTTCCATGTTTCTTATTCGTTGTGTGCATCTTGCTTCGAGATAAAAGGAATTAAGCATTCCTTCACCTTTTCGCATCCTGTTCCGGGTGTTACACAAAAATATCATCACCATGACTATTTGCAGTCAGTATGGGTCTATCATCACTTATACTGTCCTCCTAAGCAAGTCTCAGACCTCAACTCTTCTTGTCAAGCTTTGAAAATGAGAAAAAGACATTAAAAATCAATAAAGCTCTGGTTCCGCACTTTCTCTCACTTTTACCTGCGGGCACGCACCCTTTGTTCATGTTACCTATGTATCTACACGCTCTGTCTGTAAAGAGGTGGGTGCGTACCCCTGTGAAAGTCAAAAAGGTTCAAGTTTATTCTAAAAAACTCACTTTGGGTTAATTCTAGATGATTCTAGAAGG
>APFE030395162.1:97538-110201 GCA_000404065.3 Pinus taeda
GAAGGAATTTTGACGTGGATTGTTTGCTCCAAGGTGGTTCATGCATCCCAAAAGAGAAGGAGCTAATCCCTTGATAGGAGGAGCTATCCCTTTGAAGGAGGGCTTTATCCCTTTGAAGGAGGACCTAGTAAGTTCCCTCCATTGCACTATAAATTAAGGCATTGGGCTGGTTGCTTGGGAGGTTAGAAGCTGAACATTTTTAAGGGTAAATGCTGATGGAATTGAGACTTCCTAGTTAAGCTTGAGAGGAGAGATCACATACCTTTTGGCTCCATTGGGAAGTGAGTGAAACTTGTCAAAGTAGAGGAGACTTCTTGTCGGACCCTGGGAGGAGCTTGGACAACATCAAGGCACAGGTTGTAAAGTTCTTCTTTGATTTGAATTAATACAATCAGATTCATTTTTCTCAACAAATTGTCTTATGTGGTTTGTTTCATAAATTCCTTGATCATTATGATGGATATGCTTTATGACATTGGCTTTTCAGGTGCTATTTAATTTGTTTGCTTGTTTGTGTTTGAAGAATTACTTCAAGGGAGCTCATTTGGATCAAAGGAGCGAGGCTTCCACAAATTTGCATTGGATCCAAGGTAGGCCTAAAACACTCGTTTGCCTTTGTTTTTAACTACATATTTAGAGAAAGATAGTTTTTTATTGGTTTGCTTGTCACTAGATATCTTTAGATACTAGGAAGGTCGAGCGTGTCCACAAAATTGACTCATTCCATGTGACAAATTGGCAACTCCACTGGGGACTTGATGTTTTCCTTGTTTTGACTTTGACTTGAGAAACTGTGTTTTTGTTTCTGTTTTTGGCTTGTTGTGTGTGGAATTGGGTGGATTTAGTAGATCTAGGATTATTTTTCTTTTGTTTTTCATAACTTTAGGAGAGGAACGCACTCTCTTCTTGCAACACAGTGCAGACTTGTCCGCACTTTTGCTTTTCACACAGAGTGTTCCCGCACTTGTGTGAACTGCAGGCCTGCATACCCTGCTAAAATTTTGAAAATTTTAAGATTTTCTCTTTTAAGTCATTTTAGTATTTGTTTAGATGTTGTTATCCCCTGCCCAGACCTGCATGTGACTTGTTAAGAACTTTCCTTAGGTTAATTCCATTGGTGTTAGGGTTTTAGGTGAAATTCCTAGAAGTTTTGGTTGTCGGTCTTGATTTTCAATTTGGTCGTGTAGTAGCTCAGAGCTTAGAAGTAGTAGAAGCCTCAGATCACCTTGGTTTTTACTGGCCTTCTTATGAGTCTAACCATTTGCAAAATCTACCTTTGTTGAGGAATCCATCTTATGTTTTCTCTTTGCGAAACTTCGAAAAAGCTTGTGTTCAAAGTTTGGATTTCATTTTTAAGAAAGAAAACAAAAATTGGTTGTTTTTTAACTAATTTGTGATTCTGGACAAGTTAGTCCTTGGTTTGCTTATAACTGAGTAAAACATCCTTGAAAAATACATCTTGTAAGCTTTTACTCCAAATAGTTTTTTATAGTTTATAGATCTCAATATTTTCTTTGTCCATAGTTTTGAGTGTTTTATAAAAAATAAAAAATCCCTTTTGAAAAAGTTTGTTTTTTGTAGTATTTGAGTGTTTGAAAGAAAAGAGAATTTTTTGTGAAAATAACTAGTTGTCTCGTTTTGAGTGCATTGGAAAAAACAAAAACTCTTCTTTTAATTTGTTTGTTAAGAAAGATTTGTGTTTACAAGCATTTGCATTCTCAAACTCTTTCCTAGCTAGAAGTTCATTGAAGGGAAAGATTGCTTAATCATCCTTAAAGTGCATTTTTTAGTGATTTCGAGTCGAGTCTTCACACCACGAGTTTCATCTCCGCACCTCTTGAATTAAAGAAAAACCAATAAAAATAATGCTTAAAGTAAAATCAATCTAGTAATATTTTTATTTCTAGGGCTCTATTACACCAACATAGCTTAGGCTAGTGTCTTGGAGTAGGGAGTAATCAACTCTCCAAGACAGTAAAACAAACAAGTAGTTGTATCTTGCGGTAGGAGAAAAATCTAACTGTTGCATCTATGCTCCGGGAAAGCTCCTCTTAAAGTAGAAGCACGAGATCGTGTCTGAACCAGTGTGGGAATCAATCCTTCCTCATACGACGCCAGATATTCATGTATTAAAAACGGTAAACCTCGGATTAACCATTATCGAGGAGCCTGGGGTCACTTGTTGGTAAACCTTGGATTATGTCAAGGAGCCTTCAAGGGGATTGAGCTTGCTACTCTGCCCTTGCGTGCGTATCGGATCGTAGACTGTTCCCCCAGGTATATCTATTTCCATTGGTGACAATAGTGACCATATTCCCACTGTACTTGGAGCAAATGTCGGCTAGACTCACTTGGATTTTCTGGGGGTTCTCTTCACTCGAGACGGTTTAGTGGAGGAACTTGTGCCAGTCTATTCATTAAGCAGTTTGTCGGGGTAGCTGTTCCAACCGCCATTTCTGTATTGAACTCTACGACATTGGATTTCATCACCAACTAGTGTTTTCAGTACGGAAAGTTATTGTTTGTGTGTGGTTTGATCTCCTAGATTCTTTAGGCGTGTGATTCAATTTTTTTGGTTCTTTAGAGGCTTTAGGTGGTTTTCATTGAGATTTTACTTTGTTTTCGTGTGAAGTAGTTAAAATATTTAACTGTGGTTGAATTACCGAGGAAGTCCCGTAGACTTCAGGGCCAACCTCCTGAGTTTTCACCAAGCTAGCTTGAAGGGCTATGAGCCCTGGTAACTCCTAGAGACAGTAGAGTTGGGTCACCTGAAGAAGGAGAGTCTTCTTTGGTGGTACATCCTGATTTTCAAGCGTTAGTAGCAGATTATAGTACACAGTCTGTGTCTGTTTCTGAAATTACTGGTAGTGTTTCATCTACTAGTGATATAGGTGAAGAACCTGAAATATCTGAACCTGAATCTGAAATTGTTGCTACTCCAACATCGGGGTTTAACTCTCCAGCTTCAAGTGGTCCTGGTTCACCCAGGGTAGAAAGAGTAATTACCCAAAATCTTCCTTCTCGATTAATAGCTATTGAAGAACTTGCTACTCCGGAAGAAAAAGAAGGTATCCCTATCCCTGAAAATAAACCTGTTATAGAGCATAAGGAGCGTGAATCAATCTTTTATAGTCCACCTAGAAGCAGTGCTTGGTATCTTTCATTGACTAACTTTTTGGAAAACCCGAGACTAAGTTTTTCACCACCTTGTATTTCTTATCACCCAACACCTAGGGGTTACTATCCTCCGTTAAATATGTCAAGACAGTCATCCATGTTTTCTCAATATCCGAAAGCCTTTTTGTACGGTGGTCCTTCTGTTCCCGCTGGGTATCAGTCGCTTTCTGGTACTTTTTCGGGAGCATCTCCTCAACCTATTGAACAAGGGTTATTAATTGGAAATAATGGTACTAAGCCGTTGAGTGTAGAAGATATTCTCATGATGTCGGGTACTATTCCCAATCCTCAGCCTCAAGGTGGCCAGTCACCGCCTGGGGGGCAGCCTCAAAATCCTTAAGTATTGCCTGGGGGGCAACCTCAAGGTACCCATTTTGCGCCTGGGGGGCAACCTCAAGGACCGTACATACCTACGGGACAGTACGTTCCTCAAGGTCAACCCCAGACTCAATATGTACCTCAAGGTCAACCCCATACTCAATATGTACCTCAAGGTCAACCCCAGTATCAATATGTACCTCAAAGTCAACCCCAGTATCAGTACCTGCCTCAGGGTTATCAACCCCAAGGTTAGTACCCAACCCAAGGTTACCAACCACCTTTAGGTCAACCATATGTTCAAGGATCTGGAATTGTACCGTTGAATTATCAACCCTACCCTCAACCCGGTTATGGTCTTCAATATTCTCAACTTGTTATGGGTCTATACCCCGAAATGAACTTAGTGTGGGATCCATCTCAATCCCAACAAGTCTTGCAACCAAATGTGCAGTTGTCATTTCAAACTGGACAACCTTTGGTTTCTGGTTCACCCCAGCAACCTGTCCAGTCTCCTGTTCAAACTTCTGCACCTTCTGTAGTTTCTCAGCCTGGGCCTAATACTCCACGTACTCCGCCTCAAACGACTGCTGCAACTTCTATTCAATCTAACCCACCTACATCTGGAGTATCGACAGCTCTGGTTTCTACTGTCCCTGTATCAACTCCTCAGACATCTTTACCTCAGTCTGGACCCATAGTTCACACTTCAGTTCAGATGCCTGTAGGAAAACCTGGTTCAAGTACGGTCGTCACAAGTCAACCTCAATTTACTTATCAACCGTACCAAGGACAGTACCAATTCGGTCCTGTTGTGCAGCAGCCAGTCTATCAGTATCAATCGTACCCTGGGTATACATATCAACAACCTCAACAACCCTAGTATAGTCTGGTTAATCCTGGTTTTCCGGGAGGATACAGTATCCCAAATGCAATTCCAATTCCTAGTTATCCTGGATATCCTCCTCCTGGGACTGGTCTGACGACCTAGAGTTTTAGGGACCCTAATCGTCAATTACCATTTATCGCAACTTTGGACTTGCCTGACTTGACGCGCCTTACGAATGATCCAATTAACTATCTTCAGTTTTGGCCACCAATGCCGAATAAGTTGCCTAGTGATATTCCTAAGTTTGAAGGAAAATCAGGAGAGGACCTGTCGAACCATGTGATGACTTATCACCTCTGGTGTGCGTCTAATTCCATTTCAGATGATTCAATCTATTTAAGACTTTTCCAGCGCACTCTAATTGGTCTTACAGCCAAGTGGTACATTAAGTTACCACGAGCCACTTTTTATAACTTTAGTCAGTTAACTACTTCGTTTTTAACTCATTTTCAGTTGCCAGCCAGATATGACAATGGCACGGAATTATTAACTTCGTTAAAGCAGTCAACGTCCACTTACATTTTAGATCACATTCATGAATGGAGACGTCGACGGCGTTTAGTGAAAGTTTTTATCCCGGATCAGATCTTAGCAGAGTGGTTTGTAAAATCTTTATTGCCCAAGATCACTGAGGATGTAGCTAAGGCCGAAGTCATTACTGAGGAGCAAGTAATTGCTCAAGCACAGTACCTTGACTTAGTTATACTCAGTTAGGTACGTTACACGAGAAAATCCCCGATCTTCCCAAGCAAAATCAAATCGTTGCAGCTCCTTCAGGGTCTCATGCCGCTGATGGTATGATTGGTACGGTTAATACCAAAAGTAAGAAGAAGTCTTCCAAGAATTCTTCTCCTATCATAACCTTGCCAGATTCCCCGACAGGAGATTCTTCCGCGGAACTCTCAGCCGATATTCATGTTGTAGAGTCATCTATAGCCAAATCAAAATCCGGTGGTAAGAAAAAAGGGAAGAAGAAGAATAAAACATATAAGAATTCAAAGGAGAAACCAGAAAAAGTGGAATCAACTGATGAAAAATGCAAACCTCGTTATCCATGTCTCATCTGTGATGAAGAACATTATACGAGAGACTGCCCTCATCGTGCAGAGGGTACGAAAATTGTCAAAGGTTCCCAAACTCCCGCTGTCTTGAAGGATCCTTTTCTAGCTCAAGACAGTAAGATGATAGGTTCGTCCTCCAGTGCCAATGAAGAACCCATATTGATGATGTCCCATGTTAGGATTGTGACTCGATCGCATGATTATGGAAGTAAAAGTCTTGTTGATGGTAAAGAAGCAGAATCTTCTCATTCTAACCCATCAACCTCAGCTCCCGGTTCCGATCCACTACAGATCGAGAAACCTAATCCAGACTTGGTAATCAAACTGCCCACCAAGGCTATACTTTGAAAGTCAGCTTTCAATCCACATGCGAGAGTGGCTCAGAACTATAACATTATTGAAGATTTAGCTGTTTCACCTTCATCAATGTCGGCTTTGAAGTGCTGCAATCATGTCCAGCACAACGTAAATTACTTTTGTCGGCTATAGGAGCTGTTGACGTTTAGGACTCGAACCTTATAATTTTCGATCTAGAAAATAGTACACCACGCTTACCTCATCAAATGGCTTTCCAAATCCCAGTGATAGTCAAAAACAGACCTGTTCATAGGATTGTGATTGATGAGGGAGCCTCAACGTGTATTATGTCGATACAGTGTTGGAGATCGCTTGGTTCTCCTTCGCTAAATCAATCCCCGATGATTCTAAAGGCCTTTGATGGTTGTGGGTTTCTTCCTTTTGGCATTCTACAGGATCTACCTATAGGGGTTGAAGGTAAAATCGTTAATCTAGATGTGGAGGTGGTTGATGCCCCTCTGGATTACAACCTTCTCTTCGGTCATAGTTGGTCTTACGCTATGACAGCTATCGTTTCATCGGTCTTTTGGCTTATAAAATTCCCTCATAATGGAAAGATCGTAACCATAGACCAGCTAACTTACTTTTCATTTCAATCCAGCCTCTTCTGAAAGCATTCAGCATGTCGGTAAAACGACTATCCTGTATAAGGATATTGGAGTAGGACTAGTTAAAGACGTCGGTTTACTGGGAACTTTTCCTTTTCCTCCTATCAACGCATCGTCTTCTATTGCAACCATTCATATGATTTCATTAGACACCATTGTTTATAATGATCCTTGGATCGTACCTTCTGAATCTAAGATAGACGCATTTGGTAATGTTATGCCTTTGAGTCCATATGAAATTGTGTATCAGACCATGCAATCGCTTTCTGACACATCTTCAACCAAAATTGACTTAATGGATGTGGTCCATGAGGAATCACTTTCAACCTCAAACTCGGATTCAATAACGTTTTCTGAACTTGTTCACACTGATGAGAAAATTCGTGAAATCCTATGCATCGATGAGTTACCATGGGAAGATCTTCATCACAGATCTTCGTTTTTACCCGAGAGTGATCATTTTGAAAATGTCATCAATTTTTACGACTAAATATGTCAAGGAAGCTCAGAATCCACTTAAAAATCCTGATTCGGAGCTAAATTTGGGAAATATTTCTTGAACTATTCCTATTGACATTTCAGTTAAGCCTGGGATTGTTGAAAACATTCATATAGGTGCTGCTTGTACGGAAGATGAAATTCAAACATATAAGGCCCTATTTCAAGAATTCTACGACGTGTTTGCCTGGTCATATGAGGAAATGCCACGAATTGACCCCACAATTGTTGTTCATGAAATCAAAACTTACCCGGATGCTAAACCCGTCCGGCAACGTTTGTGTCAGATCCACCCAAGAAAAGCTGCTGCAATTAAAGTAGAAGTTGAAAAATTACTTAAAGCAGGTTTCATTTATCCGATTCCGTTAACGGATTGGGTATCGAATATTGTTCCTGTTAACAAAAAGCAAGGGACAATAAGAATATGTATTGATTATAGGGACATTAATTGAGCCTGTCCAAAGGACAATTACCCAACTCCCTATATCGATCAAATCATTGATGATTGTGCCGGCAGTGAAATATTCTCCTTCATGGATGGTTTTTCCGGATACAATCAAATCAATATTCTACCTGCTAATCAACTAAAGACGGCTTTCATTTGTCCATGGGGGACATTTGCTTATTGCAAATTACCTTTTGGGCTCAAGAACATCGGGGCAACTTTTCAAAGGGCCATGTCTTATGCTTTTCATGATATCAAGCACATTGTGCAACCCTATCTCGATGATTTTCCTGCTCATTCATTACATCAAGTTGATCATCTCGTTCATTTACGCGCAATCTTTATGAGGTGTAGGCATTATCGGATTAGGTTGAACCCACACAAGTGTGTTTTCTGTATAGAAACGGGTCGGTTACTGGGGTTTGTTGTTTCGAAAGCTGAAATTAGCGTCGATCCCTCGAAGGTTGAAGCCATTGTCAAATTGCCTCCTCCTTCGAGTCTTCGCCAACTCCAAAGTTTGCAAGGGAAAGCAAATTTTTTACGTCAATTCATTCCTAACTACGTCGAGATCACAAAGGGTTTTACCCGATTGTTGAAACAGAACACTCCATTCTTTTGGGATGAGATAGCTGAGAAATCTTTTGATGCACTAAAACACGCGTTGACCCATGCACCGTTATTGCATCCTCCCAACTACAACCAGGACTACTTCTTGTATCTCGCTGCTTCCCATGCCACCATCGGAATGGTGTTAGTTCAGGAAGATGAATTTGGTACTGAACATGTGATATATTACCATAGTCGAACTTTAAATCCAACTGAGCTAAAATACTCACATGTGGAGAAATTGGCATTGGCAGACGTTCAAGCTGTCCAACGTTTTCGTCATTACATTTTACTACGTAAAACTACAGTAATTTTTTATTGCAACCCTATGATCTATATTTTGACCAAGCAATTGCTGGGGGGAAAGTACTCCAAATGGATTGTGATCCTGCAGGAGTTCGACTTGGAATTTGAAAAGTCTAAGTCAAAGAAATCTTTAGTTTTTGCAGAGTTAATGTGTGACTTCCCGCGTGCTGATACAGAAGCTGTGGCGGAGGAGCCCATTGCGGACGAATCCTTGTTTCTAATCAGCACTTTAGATCCGTGGTACGGGGATATCATCGCTTATCTCCAAACCCAATCCTTTCGGCCAGATATTTCACGGTCAGAACGTCGAAAAATACGATTCCAGTCCCAACAATTCAAAATTATTGGAGATACTATTTATCGTCGTGGGGCGGACTCTGTTTTTTGATGTTGTTTAACTCATTAGGAAGCTGAAAGGGTCCTAAATGACTGTCACTCTGGAGCGTGTGGCGGTCATATGTCTGGGTATGCCACAGCCCAAAAGATATTGCGCATTGGCTACTTCTGGCCGTCTATGTTTAAAGATTGTATTATCGCGGTCCGAAAATGCCACAACTGCCAAATTTTTGATCGAAAGATGCGCGCTCCACCTGCTCCTCTCCACCCTATAATTGTCGTTGGTCCTTTTGCAAAATGGGGAATTGATTTTATTACATGTAACCCTCACTCGGCTGGGGGGCATGCGTATATCATCCTTGCGGTAGATTATTTTACCAAGTGGGCCGAGACGATGCCTACATTTGAGGCAGACGGCAAAACAGCTGTGATTTTCGTGTTCAATCATATAATTGCTAGGTTTGGTATTCCACAAGCGATTATCATTGATCATGGGCGTCATTTTCGAAACATTATGATGACTAAACTTACAGGCCAGCTTGGCTTGCGTCACGATAGTTCAACTCCTTATTATCCACAAGCTAATGGTCTGGTTGAAGCCATCAACAAAGTTCTAGTCATCATGATCCGACGAATCATTGGGATTCATCAGTCGAATTGGCATCACATGCTATTTTCAGTGCTTTGGGCATATCGAACCTCAATAAAAACGTCAACAAGGTTCACTCCTTTCCAACTTGTTTATGGTCTGGAAGCAGTGTTACCCATTGAGTGTGAAATCCCGTCATTGCAAATGGCCATCGAGTTACTTGCAACCACTTCCGAAGAGGAAAGACGTTTGTTATACTTGGCTCAGCTAGATGAGAATTGACGTGATGCTGCATTAGCAATCGAAACTCATGCAAAACGTATTAAAGCTCAATATGATCGAAATGTGACCCCTCAAAATTTTTCGGAAGGAGACCTAGTCTTATTGTACGATCAGGCAAATGATAAATTAGGCGCTGGAAAATTCGTGCCTATGTGGCATGGTCCCTATGTTGTCAAGCGAAAGCTAGCAAAAGGGGCCTATGAATTGGTAGACTTTGACGGGGTCTCTTTAAGTAAACCCAGAAATGGTCTTTACCTGAAGAGGTATTATGCTTAAGGATGGGTGTGAGATTTTTAGTTAGGTTAGTCTTCTTTCTAGCTGGTGTGTTTTAGATTAAAAAGTGTGCTTAGCTTAGAGAGTGTTTTTCGTCATTATTCATGCTTATCTTGGTTTTACTCTTGATATCGCAAATGTCGACGCCTCTCCAAACATACATTGGTTTCACTGATGGTGCTTGTCGTAGTACACGGAATATTTCTTCCGCAGCTTGGGTTATTTACTCACCCTCTGACGAGTTGGTATCTATGCATGGGGTAAGCCTCGATCAAACAACAAACAACATTGCAGAGTATAGTGCAGTGATTGAGTTATTATTTGAATCTATTTCATTTGGGATTCGGAGTTTGATAGTGAGGTTAGATTCTGTGAACTCATTGTATTACAGCTTAATAGAGTATATGCCATTAGAAATCCAGTGTTATTGAGATTATTTTTAGAGTGCGTCTCTTGAACGTGAATTTGACTATATTGAATATCAGCATATTCCAAGATCTTTAAATACATTAGCAGATGCAATTGCTTCTCGAATGTTAAGTAGACATTTGCAATAGTCATACAAGTAAATTTAAAAACATTCCATAACATGTTTAACAAGATAAGTCGGTAATAGTGATATAGTATAATATAGGAGTGTGTAAAAATATACATCGTCCTCGATCATAGGTTGAAAAACACCTTATGATCGGCAAAAATGATAAGTACAAAAGAAAAAATGTCAGATGTGCCTACAATAGGCAATCATCCCATCACTGGTGATGATCTCGATAAGAAACCACTGCACGGGCCACCTTATAAAGGAACCTCCTAAACGGTCCTGGGAACCCAATCACATAGCGCTAAAGTCGACGAGGAATGTCATCTATGTTGGTCTCTGGAATGTCTCCTGTCAAGCGCTCTAGATGGCTCTCCAATTCGGCCAAAGTCTCTGCTAATTCGTCCTGTGGGGCTGGTGCCGCTGCAGCTGGTTGTTTCCTCTCGTAAGGCCGGAGAGCGGCTGGTCGTCGTGGGCCTACATCTGCATTTGAAACTTTTACTATCAATTTTGGGACGAGATAAAAATAAAAAAAAAAAATTAGGAAAAATGTTGAAAATGATTTTACCTAAGTCATCCCATTGCTCTCCTAGTGGAAGAGCCATGTCTGGGTCACCGCGAAAATCTACCCCAGCATAAGGAAAGTCCTGAATAGCAAAAACCTAGTTTTCCAACCATTGGAAATACTCAGGTTTGAATCGAATGATCTCTGTCCCCTCGTTAGGATGACGGTCCATAAGTGCAACCCATCGCATCAGTTTGGGCTCTCGAGGAAGTCCAGCTCCAACAGTGAGGTGCTGTGGGACCAACATTGGGACCCTCTCTAGACCAAAGCTCACAACTAAAGCACCATATCCAAAGGTCTTCAGTTGTCCGTTCTTGGCCCTAGTCAGTTGGCCTTCCACATTAGCCAACACAGCATCGCACCAGTTGAAAATGGTGCCTCGAAAGCAGTCAACTGCCATCCGCATCTGGGATCCAGTGGCTACATGTAGTGTTGTGCTCCCGCAGAGTCTGGTAACTGTAAACACAATCACCATGAGTTCAGGACGGGATATGGTGTTGATATCTATCCCTTTGTCTCTGGTTTGGGCATTGCAGTACTCTAGCCGGAGGCTATCTACAGACTGGCCACCTGCCCTAGCCCCAAATAAAGTCAAATGTTCACCTCTCTTAGGCAAACCAGTCAAAAAGTATATGTCTACCGGCTCTATTTCGAGCTGGTGACAACCAATGAAGAAGCACTGGTCCTGTATGCTCCATCTATCCACTAGCCACTGCAGAAAGTCCACTTGGGCCCTCATGCCAGGCATGAACCAGAATTTGTACAAGCCGCATGCCTTCAATGCATCAATCGAAGGTTGATGATTTATTGCGGCGAGATCTACATCCTCATGCTCCCATTCTCGCCAATCAAGCATGATGTTTACCCTACATTCAGTAAAAAGGCGAGTTATAATATATGAAATTGAAATTTTTTGGGTAAATTTTGAGTTTTTTAGGTTTTAAAAACCTTTGCGCGGGGTACGCACCCTCTGCTTAGAGACAGTGCGTGGGCCCGCACCTTGCCTTCATGGCAAGTGCGTACCCCCGGCTTTTTTCCCACTGCAAAAAAGTCGGGGTACACGGGTTCCCTGTGGTACACCCGCGCGCGGGTTTTTTAAACCTAAAAGCTCCTAAAAAATGAAATAAACCCCTAAAAAACAATTTGAAATGGATGAAATTGAAGAGTAGGATGATGTGGATTACCTGGAGGAGGCGGCGCTCGATTCTGACGGACCGATTTTCCGCAATCTTCACGGGAAGTTTCTGACCAAAAGCCCTTTTTTCTCACCCAAATCTCAAATGGTAAAAATGAATTGTCAAGAGCCCTTTTTATAAGTTTTTAGAATAAATAAATTGTAAATTTGTTTATGTTTCACTTTAGAAAGGTAATTTTTGCAGCATTTTTATCCATTTTAAACAGGTATGAGTAATGTTTGAGTTTTTGTTCAGGATAACGGATTTTTCAGGCGAAATCGGTCATTTTCGACGAAAAAACATTAGAGTCACCTTTAAGCTCTTTTCTGACTCCTAAAAAATGAAAAGGTTGTCGAGTTTTTCTTTTTAAGCTCGTTAAAATGGAACTAAAAAGATGGTCCTCTTACAGCCCTTTTTTGACCGTAAAAACACAAAAAGATTGCCAGATTTTTGTCGTTTCAAATTCGATATTGGTCATAAAACGACGTGTCATTGATCGCTTTTTTACTTTTTCGTATCATAGGCACTAATTACGAAAAGTACTCCTTGGTCGTAAAGATCAAGCGGTTCTCTCAAGTATTATTTTATACTTTTTCGGGCTTGGGAGACACAAATTTACGAAAAAGGTCAACCCTGGAGT
>APFE030395162.1:110647-138168 GCA_000404065.3 Pinus taeda
AAAGAGAGAAAAATGAGTATGTTTGTCATACTTTGTAACCACTCTTGAACATGACACTTTATTCACCTGGGTTGGGAAATCCTTTGCCTAACAGTTGATCAAACCACATTGAAAGTCTTCAGCCGGTTTCTGGGTATTAACTTTGGGACAATTGTCACCAAACCATCTGCCGTGTTGTTATGTGTTCAAGAGGTCAGTGCAAATAAGCCATTCATCTGCAAAATATCTGTCATCCATCTTGACCATCCCTGAGTCATTCCTTGCAACTAAATTTCTTCAAACTTGATCTATGATTTCGCGTTGTAGGCTTGCCTAAGACGGATCGCTTTCTATCGACTTCAGCTCTTTATATAGAAAGATGATCTAGAAATCACAGTACCTTGGGATCTGCATGCCTCAATGGCAAGTTTCTCGCCTTCGACGATAGGTTGCATCATTGACCTTCGATCAAAGGATTCCGTGACATGTTCGACATCAACACATCTAATCACATCTCATGGATTGTACTGAGTACTTTGAGAATCATTGACAATATTGGTGGTTTCTCTCACATGTGTTAACAGTTTACATCATTGGCTGGTAATCAAGTGGTTTCTACCATGTTCAACTTCGACACATTCATTCACATGGATAGAATTTTACTATTTCGGGAAGTAGAAATGAAGACCCTGGATCTAGTTTCCACCATCCAGGCTGAGAGGAATTTTGTATTCATTATACTGTGGACTATTCATAAACAGATGGCTACGTCCATACTGTGTCTACATGTGTCTATACTTGTGATGTATTACAAGATCATTCCTATATCAGACCAGTAGTTAGTTTTTTAGTTAGTTTTGATCTGAGTATGGGAATGCCTACCTCAGCGATGATATGATCTCATATATATATTTTGCATTTGGATGTTTTTACAGGTTCCAACCGGGCTCTCCACAAGATAATCCTCGAAATGATAAAGTACTTCACTCTTCCTAAATGATAAATGAAATCCTCATCTACTACAGACTTCGCACTTTAGGGGGAAATTTGTTACACAAAAATATCGTCACCATGACTATTTGCAGTCAGTATGGGTCTATCATCACTTATACTGTCCTCCTAAGCAAGTCTCAGACCTCAACTCTTCTTGTCAAGCTTTGAAAATGAAAGAAAGACATTAAAAATCAATAAAGCTCTGGTTCCGCACTTTCTCTCACTTTTACCTGCGGGCCCGCACCCTTTTTTCATGTTACCTGCGTATCTGCACGCTCTGTCTGTAAAGAGGTGGGTGTGTACCCCTGTGAAAGTCAAAAAGGCGCAAGTTTATTCTAAAAAACTCACTTTGGGTTAATTCTAGATGATTCTAGAAGGAATTTTGACGTGGATTGTTCGCTCCAAGGTGGTTCATGCATCCAAAAAGAGAAGGAGCTAATCCCTTGATAGGAGGAGCTATCCCTTTGAAGGAGGGCTTTATCCCTTTGAAGGAGGACCTAGTAACTTCCCTCCATTGCACTATAAATTAAGGCATTGGGCTGGTTGCTGGGGAGGTTAGAAGTTGAACAATTTTAAGGGTAAATGTTGATGGAATTTAGACTTCCTAGTTAAGCTAGAGAGGAGAGATCACATACCTTTTGGCTTCATTGGGAAGTGAGTGAAACTTGTCAAAGTAGAGGAGACTTCTTGTCGGACCCTGGGAGGAGCTTGGACAACATCAAGGCACAGGTTGTAAAGTTCTTCTTTGATTTGAATTAATACAATCAGATTCATTTTTCTCAATAAATTGTCTTATGTGGTTTGTTTCATAAATTCCTTGATCATTATGATGGATATGATTTATGAGATTGGCTTTTCAGGTGCTATTTAATTTGTTTGCTTGTTTTTGTTTGCAGACTTACTACAAGGGAGCTCATTTGGATCAAAGGAGCAAGGCTTCCACAAACTTGCATTGGACCCAAGGTAGGCCTAAAACACTCATTTGCCTTTGTTTTTAATTGCATATTTAGAGAAAGATAGTTTTTGATTGGTTTGCTTGTCACTAGATATCTTTAGATACTAGGAAGGTCGAGCTTGTCCGCAAAATCAACTCATTCCATGTCACATCGGGTTAGCATATACTCATGCAATTCACATCAACAAAGACTTGCTCTAATACCAAACTTGATCCAAGATATTTTACTTATAGATGCATCAAAATTACATGAAACAGAGCTTATTAACCATGGAACTTAAAAATACATAAACGATGCTTAAATAAAATGACAAGAAAGAAACAATGACACAAATATTTGATTACGGAGTTCATCCAATTTGGACTATGTCTTCGGGCCCTGCTCAATGGTAGGGAAGCCTTCTTTCATTAAGTGGCATAAAAGAGATAAAAGTACAAGAAACATTCATTTACAATTCTTGTACCTCCAAGATGGAAGATGGATGAAGAATGGAGAGCCCATCTTTAGAAACAGACAATACCACCTGAATCTTGGTGAAAAATCATGCAAAAAACCCCTATCCTAACACCAATTTAGATATTCGGGCTTTCTGAACCTTCTCGGAACCTTCCTATTGCTCAAGGAAAGGTTTTGGCCCCTGCTACCAAGTCTGATTATTGTTACATTCAATGTTCTAAACTATCAGCCAGTCTCATCCTTTTTCTTGTGTTGATCATCCCATATATATAACTTGATTGGCCGACTCTTCAATTTCGCGCAGTTCTAAATAGATGACAAGTTTTAGCAAGCGGGCATTTCCAATAGAGATTCTCAGGTCGTGAATATTACGCATGTAACAAAACCTGTTTAAACATAGAAAAATCGTTTTAACACCGTTTTCACATGAATCAGCGTATTCTCTGAATCCTGGCGGCTTTATCGGTGTTGATAACCCATTAGCACAGAGATCATAAATCGTAATCGGTGTTTCAATCGGCGGAGAGACCCAAACCTTTACAACAAGCACCCTGTGATAACAGCGGACCCGACGGCCTATTAAACACAATACATAATATATCGGGTCTGGAAGCCTCATCATAAATCGCAATCGACAGGAACTAAATTTTGGTATCTATGTGACTGCTTCCCTTTGTGAACTACAATTGTGACATCGCAAATCGCAACCTAATCATGCGATTGCGATATGTCACATTGCAACCTAGCTTGCTCCCGTGGCCGATTCTTTAAGCACTTCCCCTTTTGCGATTTCAATATGTTATTATCGCATCACAAATTTTCTTACCTAGGGCCAATTTGAAACTATTGATTTGCCTCTGATTTGTGATTGCGATATCGCAATCACAACTTGGTAGTGTTGGTGGCTGATTCCTTAACCCGCAGATCTCTGTCTTTTGTGATCAGCAAGATGTGGGACTAATGGCGGCCTGCCAATTGGCACTTCCCCATTCGCTGAAAGTTTCTGCCACATCATCTTCTCTTGCCACTTGCCCAAGTCAAAGCTAACTTTGACTTGCTCTAACTTCTTCATATGAGCTTAGATTCAAGTGTTATTCGCATTGATGGAATTAGGATGAAGAGTACTTCGATCCAATGCTACATTTATAGAGTTTCTTCCACTTTGAGTTTTAAGCCTTCTTACCATGCCACTGGTACTTTTTAGGGATCCACCTAGATCATCCATATATAAATGCAGGTCATTTCAACTTAAGCCAATTCATAGTTTATGGCAATATCATCCTACATGCAATCATTTCTTTTCAATAATTAAACGTTTTCATTTCAGTCTAATTCGTCATAATTTCCTCCTTTGTAATTCTAAATAAGCTTTGAATTGCCAAGTTATGTTATAATTCTAGTTTTCCTCTGCGTTACTATTTTTTCATTCAGCAAGTTCTGTGAGAACATCAAGCATGGGAAAGAAACCTAAACTAAAGCCTCTAGTACATAAACCTCCTCAACTAACTTCTGAATATGTAGAGGAAAATAATCCTAACACATTCATGTTCTTAGACACAATAATCAGTAAGGACGTTAGAATATCTATATGGAGTTGCATGTACAAACTCTTGGAAGACGAATTACATGATAATGTGGTGGATATTATTACAGATGAAGAAGGAGAAGAAGCTAAACCAAGCACCTCCTTCCAAAATGCTACAAATAATTCTCCACACAACACTGCCTCATGACCTAGGATATTACGATACAGAGATATGATATGATGGGAATTAGAGCATGCAGACAAATCTGTAGAAAATCATGTAGATTCACAAGCTAATGCAATTTTCTAAAGCAAGAGACAAGAATCTACTTTTACTTTTATAGTGGATGCCCATAAACATTGAGCAAACAATAATAAATAGAGGAAGAGAATCAAAGGCTCATAACACAATAAATATTTGTGGAAAGCCACAACTCCAAACCCCACTATTTGTTTTGTATTAATCTGGAAAATCAAGATGAAATTACAATGCTTGTTCTATCTAGAACAATCTCCGCACTCAACAAATTCAATCTCCAACTCATAAGCAAGATCATGGCCAAAGCTTAGCCTCTTCATAAGCTCTCCAAGTCTCTATTCCAATGTATAATTCCTATGAAGAATAGCTTGTATTTAAAGGGAAATAAAACCTCTAAAAACTGTGCAATCCCTCAAGGATCAGAACTTGAATGCATGCACTATCAGTGCAACTCAGAAAAATCTAAAACAAATAGTACATTGTCCCTACACTCTAGTCTCAATTGGGTCTTTCTCATAATCGACATGAATGAGTTTTTGATGAGTAAATATTAGTTAACTAGAGTAGCACTGGTAGAGTTGATTAATGACACCACTAACTGTTAACTCACTATTAGTTCTCTCAATCAGTTTGAGAACTAATTTAACTGAGCGGACTCATGAAACCGATTCTTCTATTTTACATCTCACAATTAAATCATATTAGACTCCTACAAAGTAGGGAGAACATACACATGATGACAGAAAGACTCCCAACTCGAATTTCCTAAGTTAAGTAAGTTTAATAAACTTAAATTAGCTAGTTTAAGTTGTTATGAGAATATAATCTAAATTTAATTTCTAGTTTAATTCATGGAAAAACTAAACTGGACTCTCTTGTTGCCATTTCTCAACGAGTTCTAGGACACTAATTTGTGCCTCTCGTGGCACAATTGTCAGGTCTTTCTACCCTGAATATCTCCAGACTATGTATAATATTCCTGAGCTTGGACTTTCTTATAACGCTCAATTCATAAACAAATTCATCTAAGAAGAATGTACTAAATTTAACATAAAAATGCATGATTTAATAAAATCATGGAGGATTAATGAATATAAGTTTAAATAAGACTCTTCTAAGTAATATGTTACTGCTTCTTTGAATGTTGCATTTTCCTTTATTTCTACTATGTTCTATAGCCTTTATGGCAAGAAAGATGTAACACATTTTAATCTGGATTTGGTTCCCATTATTCAAATGGCTTCAGAAGGTTATTCTCTCAATTTGGGAAAATATCCTATCATATAACCTATCTGAGCACATCAAATCCTTTCACTTTTCTATAATTGCTACTCATAATCCCCTTTTCTACATGTCAGACTCTATTATGGATGCCCTTTTCTTATCTAATTATTTCCCATCTATGGGATGGAAATAGTCATATGTTAAAGCACTCCCTATTCATATATACCATAACAAGTTATGGGAGGAGAACTAATTCAATCACTTTTATCAAATATGTCATTTCACTATTATTCTTATTTACGAAGTAATGTTCAATACTAAACCTCCTCATATTTCAGAAGAGGCAAAAGAATGCATTGAATTAATTGGTGATTAGTTCTTTGAAGAAAACTTCTCTTACATAAGAATATATATTTTTCAGACATCTTGACATGCTTGACCCATTTTTGTCCATGATAGGCTAGTCTCTAGGGAAATAACCTACAAGGCAGCGAAAACAGGTATTGTAGCCAAATTGAAACATAAATCTAAGAAAATCGAGCCTAATTTCCCAATTCAGGTTGGTATTTATACCCTCCAAAATTTTCGACATGGCATAAAAGACTTAACCAACTTTTTCTTGCTCAAACTAGCCCAAATTCCTATAAAACACCATGACCATCTGGGGGTTTTTGGTGAACATTGTGCCTATGTGGCTATGAATAAATGTGTGCATGAAAAGTTCATTTTTTATTATTTCATTTTTAGATCCATGTCTTATCTATAAGCTTGTAGGAAAGCACAAAAGTTTCCCCCATAAAGGTATCATGTTTTTCTAGCATTTAGAGAAGAAAGAAGAGCTTCATTGCCTTTATTTCTGAAAAAACCAACAAATGAAGTGATTCCAATAGAAGCCTCCACATCTAAAGTTCTAGAAACCATTCCTACAAAATAACCTATACAATTTGAACAATTTCTTTCAAAAGTTTTTAGTGAACTTCTCAAAGAAGAATTTAATGAAAAAATCTCATTCTACAATTAGAATGCATGATCAATGCGAAGAATTTGAAAAAATAACAATAGATATATCTCAAAAAAACACCTAATGTTATCCCTCCAACCTTAATTCCTGAGAAAAATACAAAAATACAAGCAAAATAGCAGTATTTTAATGTTCGTCCTCTCAATGTTGTTGATTGCAACGAGACTCATCTAGTCACTACATATTTCTTAATGAAAAATCCTATCAGTTCTACACCTACTGTTAGTGAGAAAACATAGATATTAGAAAGATCCATGCCACCTATTGAGACAAAATACATTCCCACAATTGAAGTCTTTTATAGTCCTAAACAAAATTCTTTTGAAAAAATAAAAAAGACAAAAATTGAAGATGCAAAGTAAGTGACAAAGGTTTCCTTACAAAAAATTTGGAATGGACCTCAACTTAGACCATATCAGGGTATTGAAGAATTGGATTTTCATCTTGGGGTATATGCAAATGCTAAAATTGACTACGTTGTCAAATTAAAAGAGTTTTTTAAACAGAAGGATGACATAATTCAACAATTGGGGCAATAGTTGTGTTAATAGGGAAGTCAGATACAAGCTAAGTTAAAGCTCCAAGAGGAGGAAATAAATCAAATAAAGAGTGAATTTCAAGTCATAAATCAACAAAAATAAACACGGATGAATGAATTGCAATTGAAGTTTCAAGAAGCAAGAAGAAATAAAATGGACTTGGTACAATTGAATCAATAGGTAATTGACATAAATCAATAGTTTCTTCATGACCATGGAATAATATGTGATAGGTTGAACCTAGTGCAGGTACAAGAACAATTTCCAGGCTCCTTCTACAATGATATGATATATAAAGAGACAAAACATGAAGAAGCAAAATAGAAACTTTATGAACTATTGCCCTTGGGGAATGATGGAAAATGAAACTTCTCGGGCTTACCTCGAATCAATGCAATGCAAAAGAAAACAATTCTCAAAGCTCAGAAATCTAACTTGTACAATTCTAAGGAATTGATCATGATGGTACAACACATTTTTTTTCCATTAATGCAATCAATCATACAAATTGTCAAAGAAATAGAGTTAGAGCCTTAGGTATTAGAGGAGAAACCACTAGAAGGAGAGGCACTAAGGAAAAAAGCTCAAGAGAGCAAATGAGAAAGTCAAAGTAAAATTGAACAAATCCATAATGACCTTGACGCCATTTGGAAATATATTTTCAAACCACAAAGCTACTTCCAAATGACCAATTTGATAAGTAACAAGATTTTTGATGAATTTCAAACTATGGAAGCACATATTTCCAATTGCCAAGTTAATGCTAAGTTTGATCCTCCAATGCAGCTCACACGTCTTCTAGAAGTCTACACTCGTTGGCAATCAACCAATAATGCTCCTATGGAAGTTTCTACAATCATCTGAGGATTTACTTTTATCAAAACATAATAAATAAAAAATTACTTTGAAAACTTTATGTTTTATTATTGAGAAAAACATGGAGGAAAGCTTTATCCTTCAGTTTTTTATAGTTTTATATAAAGTGCATTATGACCCTATGTTGAGGGTTCTAATTTTGTAAAATAAAGTAAAATTTGCACTATTTTATAGTTATTTTCTTAATATAATTGTTGGACCAATTTCAATTTCATGTTTCAATGAGGCCAAGAAGATATGGTATTATTTCTCTTACTTGCTTTCTCATTCTTCTATTAAAATCATTATGTGTCTTTTGTTTAAATATTAAATGATAAAAATCAATCATTGTTGATTTATTGATTTTTTTCATATTGAGACATTAAGATTTGGGATGGTATGTGAATATTGTGAACGAATTGAATTCATTTAAATATTTAAATGAATTGTCTTTCCATTTATAGTTCAGTTATTATAACAAAGAAACTAGTGATTTATATCTCTTGTTTACTTCTACTTTTTGCTTTTCAAATACATAATGATCCAAAATGGATCCAGTTTTGCCTCCAGGTCAAAGTCTTCAAATGGGGATTAAAGTGGGATCAAGTTGAAGTGTTCGTCGTGACAATTCCAACGGTGTGAACGACGCGTAAATCCAAGTTCGGATGAAGAAGTTAAGGCCAGTCAAAGTTTCGAGGCAAACTAGGGCAAAAAGTGAAAGGAAATTCAAAGTCAAACTAGGTCAACAGTCAATAGTCAACGCTTACATCAGCAGGACACATGTCATCCCAAGAATGCGCCGCATGTTTTGGATGAGGTCAGGGAGGATCGAACTCCTGACCTCCCAGAAAGGCTAAGATTTCACCGGATTCCTCTGTACAGATATGGTATTTAAGGTGGACAGGTATTAAACCTGGATTTGTCTGTGTAGATATGGCATTTAAGGTGGACAGGTATTAAACCTCCGAAAAAAGGCCGGATGGTTAGGGTCAACCCCACGACCATCGATCCCTAAACATTAAGTGCTATCGTAACCATCGGCCACCGCACAAAATCTGAACAGCGTTAAACATATGTCTCTATGTATGGACCACACACAATATATATCATACCGTAATATATCTATACGATATATCAAACATTAAACACGATATATATATATATATATCATATCTTAAACAATATATATATATATATATATCATATCTTAAACAATATATATATATATATATCATATCTTAGCGATATAAAAAAAGTTGGAGTGTCGGGCGGGAGTTTCGACCTACCCACCTCCTTTATATATACGCCTTCACAACAAAGCCATGACCACTACGCCATACGAACGAACTTGTTAACAAGTCGTTCCAAAACTTTTATAACATTTCATTGCAAGTACATCAACCCAAGGAGCGCACAATTTTTCCAGAGGCAGTTTTTGTATGCATAGGTGGTTTTGTGCAACAGAAAGGCTGTTTTTGGAGGTGTATGGTGGTTTTTGACTTTCCATGGGGTTTGGAAGTCACTGTGGCAAAATATGCTCGAGTTTATACTCATTTGACTCGAAATTTCAAGCTGGACGCAGTGGTGATGTCCATTTTCTGATTTGAGACTCTGTTTTCGAGCTCATACCTGTACCAGCATTTTGAAGACAAAATAAAGAGGTCAGCACTAGAAGTGAAAGGACCAGGAGACATAGCCTGAAATTTTGGTGAACTCCTTTATTAAATTTGGTTATGTTGATGTGTTTAAATGTGTTTCAATTTGAATATGTGTTTATGTTATTCACAATCTTTTTGATCCGTTGCATTAAGTAACATAAGTGAATTCACACATAGTCTATGATACATTTTTCATTAATGGATCAAGTGGTATCAGAGCTGCAAGGTTTTTAAGGTTTGACAAGTTTGTGTGGAAATTTGGATGCTTACTAGGTTGAGGCTCAAATGAGGCGAAGGAGAGCTTGTTGAAGCGAATCCAGAGATTGGAAGGGTCTTTTCACAAAGAAGGATGGCGAATGAAACTCCACTTGGGTCAGAATCCCAATTGTTGGATAGTTTCATGACGATACGTGTCATGGTTGAAGAGATGTATCATGAGTTTAAAAAGGGTAAAGGTGAAGGCACTTCATCACCTAAACCAGACAGAGTAGAGGGACCTTTTATTTTTACTCCTCCAAATAAAGAAGGTAAAGGAAAAGGAGAAAAGCCTCCTCCATCTCCTCCATCATCACCATCATCATCATTGTCATCATAAAACTAGTTCTTCTAAGAAGAAGAAAAAGAAATCCTCTTTGATCAAATTAGATGTAAAATTTGATTTGCCAATTTATGATGGAGAACTTAATGTTGAAAATCTTGATAATTGGATAAGGCAAATTGATGTATATTGCAGGCTGCAGGAAGTTGTTTCAGGAAGGAAGAAGATCCAACTTTCTAGCCTTCGACTTGGAGGAACCACACTTGTATGGTGGGAAGGCAAGACACAAGCAGATCTCCAAAAGCATGGTAAAATCATTTCAACTTGGAATGAATTTGTTTCTGCTATTAAGAAGCAATTTTATCTATTGGCTTATATGCAACAAGTAATGATGAGTTGGAAAATACTATGTCAATCAAAAGGTCAAATTGTTCAAAGTTATACTCAGGAATTCCGTAAGAGAGCTTTAACATTAGGCATTTCATTGGACTCACCAGAAACATTGTTTAAATACATAAGTGGTCTTCATAGTTATTTGAGGCATGCCATACTTATGTTTAATCCAACTAGCTTAGATGATGTATCAATTCAAGCAACTCATCTAGAAGCTAGAGGTAAAAATGTAACCCAAGATGTTGGGAAATCATCCAACCCTATTGAAAGCAAGAAGAAACTAAAATGGAAGGAGAAGAAAACAAACACTGTGAAGAAAGACAAACCTTCATGCACTCATTGTAATAAGGAAGGACACGATGAGGCACATTGCTAGTCTTTGCATCTGGAATTGAATCCTAAGAAGTTTGGAGGTAAAGAGCAAAAGAATGTTGCTTGTATTCAAAATGACTTGGGATCAGATTCAGGTGACAAGACAATGGTTATAGCTACAGGAATAAAAGGTAAAGATTCCAAAGGATTTACAAGTACTTCTTCACATTCTATTGATAATGATAATGATGAGAGGAAAAGAAATGAGTATTTCACATAAGAGTCATTTCCAAGAATACTAAAATTGATATTTTATTTGATAGTGGGTCACAAGTTAATTTGATTTCCGAAGCAATTGTAAAGAAGTTGGGTCTAGAAACAAAACCTCATAAAAAGCCATATCCATTAGGTTGGGTGTGTGATAAAACTAAGCTACAAGTTACGAAACAATGTAAACTTCGTTTTGCTATTGGGTCAAAGTTTGTACATGAGGTTGAGTTAGACATAGTCCCATTGAACATATGTGGAATTGTATTAGGAAGTACATACTTGTACGATAGAAGTGTTATCTTCTATTGAACTGAAAATAAGTATCAACTCACTAAGGATGGAATTGAATATATTGTAAGAGCTCATAAGCTCAAAGATAACTTCTCTCTCATAAATTATGGACAGATAAAAAGAATTGTAAATGCAAGTAAAAATTTTTTACTTAAGATTGTAAAATCAAAGGATATTGATAAATCTGATGCATTCCAAGGCTGTAATCCTACACAGAAACCAGATCTAGTTAAAGTTGTTTCCGATTATGATATCTTGTTTCAAAAGCCTAAAGGGCTTCCACCCAAGCGAGAGATAGAACATGAGATTTATTTGCAGCGAGATGCTCCACTACCTAACATTGGAATGTATAGGTTATCAGCACTAGAGAATGCAGAAATAAGGAATCAGGTACAGGAGTTGCTCAATCAAGGGTTTATTCGACCATGCACATCACCTTGCGGGTCACCTATTATGTTAGTGCGAACGAAAGATGGTTCGTGGAGAATGTGCATTGATTTTAGTGCATTAACTAAAGAATCGTTATCCTCTTCCTCGTATTGATGATTTGTTAGATCAGTTAAAGGATGCAGTTTACTTCTCTAAATTGGACTTGCGAAGCGACTACCATCATATCAGAGTTGCAAAATAGAATGTGTGGAAGACTGCTTTCAAAATGAAGCAAGGACTCTATGAATGGATGGATATTCCTTTTGGCTTAACTAACGCTCCAGCTACATTCATGCGAGTCATGAATGATGTATTTAGACCATTTATTGATGATTTTGTAATAGTCTATTTAGATGGCATTCTTGTTTTCAGTAGAACGTGGGATGAACATGTTAAGCATGTAAAGCAAATTTTAGATGTTTTAAAAAGAGAAAATCTCTATGTAAAAGTGTCAAAATGTGAATTTGGCAAAACATCTTTGAATTATTTGGGTTATATTATAGGGGGTGGTGAATTAAAGATAGATCCCTCTAAGGTTGAAGTCATTGTAAATTGTCCTAAGCCCAATACTGCTACAAAAGTTAAAAGTTTCTTAGGGGCAACGCAATATTGGAGAATGTTTGTTGCTAACTTTTCTTTGATTGCAGTTCCTTTACATGCTTTGACAAGTGTGAAACAGGTGTTTCAGTGGGGAGGCAAACAGTAGAAAGCCTTCAACACATTGAAATAAAGGATCAGTACAGCGCCAGTACTAGCACTGCCAGAGCTTCAGCATCCATTTGATATTGAGACAGATGCAAGTGAATATGCCATGGGGTCAGTGTTGATGCAACACAAAAAGCCTATATGCTTTCATTCTCAGACATTCACATCAACAGTAGTTAACTATCCTACATATGATAAGGAATTATATGCATTAGTTCAAAGTGTTAAAAAGTGGAAACATTACATAATGGGTAAAGAAAAAATCATACACACAAATCATCAACCACTACAATGCTTACACTCACAAACTAAATTGCAACACTCAAAGACATTACAGGTGGATGGGTTTTCTACATCAATTTCATCTTGCTATCAAGTATAAGAAGGGCATACATAATAAGGTTGCAGATATGTTATCAAGACCAATCATAAATGCATCCACAATACTTAAGCATAATTCAGTAATTCATGAAAGTTACATTGAACAATATGCTCAAGGCACAGATTTTAAGGATGTGTATGCAATTTTAAATCATGGCAAGCGGGTAGAAGAATTGGATTACTACATAAAGGATAGACTCTTACATCATTTGGGAAAGTTATGCATCCCACAAATTGAAAGAGTTAACATAATTCGAGAAGCACATACTTCTCTCATATCATGTCATTTTGGTGAAAGTAAAACAGTTGCACAATTACAAAGATTTTGCTATTGGCCACGAATGAATGAGACAATTTCTAGATATATTAAAGGATATACTATGTGTGCTACAAGCAAGCCAAGTAATAGAAAATTAGGCTTGTATACTCCATTTCCAATTCCTTCTCATCCTTGGGAAAGTGTTTCCATGGATTTTGTTGGGGGATTGCCAAATTCTAGAAAAGGTCATGATTATTTGTATGTAGTTGTGGATAGGTTTAATAAGATGTGTATTTTGACACCATGCAATAAACAGGTCACAAATGAACAAATTGCAAAGTTGTTCTTTCAAAATGTATGGGTTCATTTTGGGTTACCCACTTCTATTGTATCCGATGGAGATTCTCGATTTGTCGGGAAATTTTGGTCAAGTCTATGGGAGTTAATGAGCACGCCATTTCATCTGCAAACAGATGGTCAAACAAAAATTGTCAACAGGACAGTGATACAGTTGCTTCGAGGATATTGTAGCAAGCATCCCAAACTTTGGGATGAGCATTTGTGTTATGTGAAGCATGCTTACAACCATGCAAAACATTCTTCTACTCAGAGATCTCCTTTTGAGACTTGTTTTGGTTTTATACCAAAGTCTCCCTTGGATTTTTTCTTTGGTAAATACATAGCAGATGATGGACACAATGATGTGGACAAGGCAACCAAGGTCATTGAACAAATCCAGGAAATTCACCACGCAGTACAGGAACAGCTAGAAAGAAACCAAGCAAAGTATAAGGCACAACATGACAAGAACCGATTTGAGCATAGTTTTCAAGTTGGTGATCAAGTCTGGTTGTACATCAACAAAGAAAGACTGCAAGAGGAAGGTAAAAAGTTGAAACCAATTAGATATGGTCCTTCCAAAATACTTGATAAAATTGGTGAAAATGCTTTCCGCCTACATCTACCAGCTTATATGCAGATCTATTCCATCGTAAATGTTGAAAACTTGCGATTGTATGAACCTTCATTGATTAAAGTTCCCGAAGAAAAAGGTCGGCTACCTTCCATTAAATATCTTATCCTCGAGTATCTCAATGAGCTATAGGAGGAAACAGTTCTTGACAAGAGGATAAGGACTTCACGATGGGGAAATGTTGAGTATCTTTGAGTTGGACTCAAAGGTAAAAATCCAAGTAAAGCACGATGGATAGATATTGGAAAAGTGAAGGAAGTTTATCCTCACTTACTCGATAACTAAAACTAACTTTTGGTGGTCCAAAAGCTTCCAGTGGAGAGGAGTGATCCAAAATGGATCCAGTTTTGCCTCCGGGTCAAAGTCTTCAAATCTAGATGAAATTGGGATCAAGTAGAATTTTTCATTGAGACGATTCCAATGGTGTGAATGGCACGTAAATCTGAGTTTGGATGAAGAAGTTAAGGCCAGTCAAAGTTTCAAGGCAAACTAGGGAAAAAAGTCAAAGGAAAGTCAAACCAGGTCAATAGTCAACGTTTACGTCATCAAGACACATGTTGTCCCGGGAATGTGCCACATTTTTTGGATGACATCATCATAGAAGGTGAGGCGGCATTTTTTGATTGGTTCACATGGGCTAATCCGGTGCTGACACGGGGCAGCCCAGATTTGCCCAATGTTGGCATGAATCCCAAAATTTTGGGGGTCAGGGAGGATCAAACCCTTGACCTCCCGGAAAGGCTAAGATTTCACCATATGAGCTAAGTTATCACTTGTTTATAGGCAGTGGATATGGCATTTAAGGTGGACAAGTATTAAACCACCGGAAAAGGTTCGAACGATTGGGGTCAACCCCACGACTGTCGACCCCCTAACATTAAGTGTTATCATAACCGTCAACCACCACACAGAATCCGAACAGTGTTAAACATACGTGTCTATGTATGGACCACACATGATATATATCATATCATAATATATCTATACGATATATCAAAACATTAAACACGATATATATATATATATATAATATATATATAATATATCATATCATTCATATCTTGCCGATATAAAATGTTGGAGTGTCGGGCGAGAGTTTCGACCCGCCGACCTCCTTTATATATACGCCTTCACAACAAAGCCATGACCACTACGCCATACAAACAAGCTTGTTAACAAGCCATTCCAAAACTTCTATAACGTTTCATTGAAGGTACATCCGCCCAAGTAGCGCGCAGTTTTTATAGAGGCGGTTTTTGTATGAAGAGGTGATTTTGTGCAGCAGAAAGGCGGTTTTTGCAAGTGTATGGTGGTTTTTGACTTTCCAGGGGGTCTGGAAGTCACTGTGGCCAAATATGGTCGATTTTATACTCGTTTCACTCAAAATTTTGAGCTGGACACGGTGGTGATGTCCATTTTCTGATTTGAGACCCTATTTTTGAGCTCATACCTGTAACAACATTTTGAAGACAAAATAAAGAGGTCAACACTGGAAGCGAAAGGACCAGGAGACATATCCAAAAAGTCTAGTGAACTCCTTTATTAAATTTGGTTGTGTCGATGTGTTTAAATGTGTTTCAATTTGCATATGTTTTTATGTTATTCGCAATCTTTTCGATCCGTTGCATTAAGTAACATAAGCGAATTCACACATAGTCTATGATACCTTTTTCATTAACGGATCACATAAATACCTGAGATATATCTATATAGATAGATAGACATACTAATTAGAAATATTTCCTATTTTTATTAAATTAAGTCATTCAATTATTTGTATTTCTTTCCTTTCATACATTTAATTCTACACCCACAATAAGTCTCATTCATTGGAGTGAAACCCCACAGTGGTAACATAACCCATTTAATCAGTCTAAATCATTATCCCAAATAGAAAAGTGTCTAATCGGGATCTTGACAGAGTGATTTCTTGAATGTTTATCTAGTCAATTTTGGCCATCAACATGGTGCGTAGTACCTCTAGTCTCGATTCCTTCTGTCATAACAAGGCCTTACTTATAATAGTGTATACAAGGCTTAACTTGTGGGTGGTGCATGGTTTTTTGTGGTTTCTAGGACCAAACATCTTCCATTTTCCTTTGGCCCTTTTGGATTTTACTATTCTCATGCTTGGGGACACGACTTATAGTATTCAAGGATGTAGGGGATGACGAGATTGGTGTAGGAAGCCTATGTCATGTGCTCAACAAGGATTGAATTGTTTGAAGAATTTTTCTAGGTGTAGACTCGACATGAGCCATAGGTGAGATATAATTAGTAGATGAGAAGATAAAAAGGGATCAAGGGTTGATCTCAGACACTGAAATTGAGGAAGAAATAGTACCATGGGTTTGAGACATTGGCAATATGAGGAGAAGGGACACTAAGTATTCCAAAATAGTCGATATTTATTGGCAATAGGGAAAATTTTAAGGATCAATACATATCTTAAGGTGTATAAACCTTAACAAGTCTTACTAATTTTGAAAACTCCAACCATACAATATTTGAATTTTTTTTTGTACAAATATCCAAATTTCTAAGGATTTTATATCATTTGTAGAAACTTTTGGCTATTTTTAGAGTAAAATAGTTTTATCCTATAGAATCCAGGTGAATCATTTTAGTAAAAATGGAAATTAGTAAATCTTATTTTGGGAGGAAATAAGGAAAATTAGCCCGTGGGAAATATTTATCCCCTAAAATTTTCCTTTACTAGAAAATCAAAACTATCACTAGCCAAGTCCAGGTGGAGAGAAGTGAAGCATACAAGGAGATTTTTCTTCAATTGGATGAGCTACAACTTCATATCAATGTGGTACACCATAAGGTTTCAACTCTTTCTAAGAGGAAAATGGTTCTAGAGTTTGCATAGCCTAAAGATGTTCATGAAAATGTTATTGATGATGTTATCAATACACTCTTTGCTTAATTTCTAGTATGTTGTGGTTACTGCAATTTTTTTATTTTACTATAGCAATAGAAACCCTACAAATTCCTCTCAAGTTAGCATTAGTTTCAAGGAAAAATTTTATCATATTAGGCATGGTTTCTTTATGTGTGGAATTTGGACTAATTTTTTACCTTAGACAAAATGTATGAAGGATGTTTTATTTTACTACTCATTTGGTTTCCCTAATGGCAGACTAGTTTCCCTATTTTATGTGTAGTCTCTTGTTTAGATTAATATACACAACCATATTTGGTATCTTATGAAAGAAATGGCATGTGTTTAGTTTTGTATTGCGAACATCTAAACATTGATGTCCATGAATATTTTGTGTAAATTTTGAGAATATTTTTTTGTAAATTCCCCTATGCAAGAGAATTCAGTGAATATTTTTGTCTATGATATTCTTGAATTTGTGAATATTGTTGTTTGAGATATTCTCACATGAGAATGGAACTTCAATTTATTTTAGTAAGCTACCGCAAATACTACTACGCCATATTAGTATTAAAAACATAAATGGTCATGAATTTCACCAAATTTAGTGCACTAGAAGGCTATAAAAATTAATTCAAAGTTATTGAACTCAAAACTAAAACCTCATGGCCCAACATAGCATGTGTGAATCCAAAAAAAATGGTTACAAAAAAGGGATGTTGCATCTAAGTGGTTGATCCAGGTGGATATTGGTGGCCACCCACCTATTCCACTAGCTCAAAGAATAATTCTCCGTCTTGGCATTTTTCTACAGTTTTTTGCGTCCTACACTTTTGGGGCCATTTTAAGTCCCTAAACAATGATTTTTTTATGTGGTGGAAGATCAAGTGTAGGGTCTAGGTTTTTCCCCAATTGAAATGTGTATTTCTTGGCTATACCTTCCAACGAGCCACCAAGCGTGGAAAAAATAGATCATATGCAAAATTTATGACCCTAAGAAGTTGTTGTACCAATTAACCCCATTGTGGCCCACAAGCCTTTTGGTGTTTCAAATTCTAGGGTTAGGTTTTTGGATTTTTAGGGTTTTCTCATTGCTACTTATATTAAAAAGGTCCTTTCAGCCTCATTGTAATGCACTCTGCGTTGTCATAACATCTCTTCTCAGAGATAAGCTACCACCATTCAAGAAATTTTGTTTCATTTCACACTTTTATAGTTTCAAGACTTTCCATTTATTAATAGAAGTCAAGTTTCATTTTAACTCTATGTTATTTTTATAAATTTTTATTTAATTTCATTCCCTTCATAAATCCATATCAGTGGTATCATATTGGTTTACTCTTTATATATCTCTTTGTGCATGTTCTCAATGAAGTCGGGGTATAAGGAGTCGGGTCTCAAACTACTAGAGCCTTTGCAAGGCTATCCTCACTGGCCCCAATAACCTCCATGATGGAAGATAATAAATATGAGGAAGTAGGAGATCTAATTAAATTGTTGCTTGAGGAAGCCCTTGTGCAATAAAGGAATGAGATGGTGGATAATTTTTTCCATATCCGTCAACAACTTCCAATAGCTAACACATCTTTAACAAGCGACCACTTTAGAGGCATCACCCCCTTCAAAGCACAAGTTAATTTTGATATTCCTATATTTAAAGGTCAAATAGATGCAGATGATCTGATACAAATGGTTAAATCTACTAAAATGGTATTTCTTTGTTCACAATTCTTCAATAGAGAAAATATTACCTTTGTACCCCTTAAGGCTATCACCCATGTCAAGGATCGGTGGGATGCTTACTGTGAGAAAATGGACAAAGAGGAATTTAAAATGTTTGCAGTTGTACCCACTTGGTACTATTTGAGGGATGTTATTAAGGAAAAATATTACCTTATTGGAAGCTACAATGACTAATACACAAGATGGACCACACTGTTGCAGGATAGGGACCAAACAATTTTGAAGTTCACAAACATCTTCCATACCTTGCACACCAAGATAGGTATTAAATACTATGAGCAACATATGTTGCTCAAGACTCTATAATATATAAATATATTATATGTAATATATATATATATATAATATAGACAAAAAAAAACTATAGATCTCCTCATTGGGTGTAACATACTGATATGTTGTCAAACTCAAGGAGAATTTTAAATAGAAGTGAGAGTTTAGATCTACAAATTCCTCATAGAAAAAGTAAGGAAAAGTTATCTCCAAACCATAGAAGAAAGCTCACAGAGACAAGATAGACCAATCTAGCACAACCCATCTAAGACACAAACAAAGAAGGGTAATTGGAAGACAAAGAAAGAGAAGGGAAAGTGGTGCGAGTTCCATAAGAGCCCTTGGAATCACATTGATGAATGTTTCTCAAGGAATTCATTAGTGATCGAGCTAAAAGACTCAAAGTTAGATGCAGGTTTTATTTTGAATCAGTCCTAGACATGGGGAATTAGATAATTGGTGCATAGCCCAACGCCATTGTTTCTACCACCAAACTCCATTAAAGTGATCCCTAAGAACCAAAAGAAAGTGAGTTCATTTCTCACTCAGAGATATGGGTAAAGGGTGCTCCATTTCACACCCATTGCATCTCATTTTCAATAGTGAAAGTCAACACAACATAATATCAGCACGGGTCATCAAGTAGTTGAACTTGTCGACAACAAAACATATAAAATCATACACCATTAGGTGGCTCTGCCAAGGGAGAGATATCTGTGTTAGCCAATAGTTTCTTTGATCCTATGGTATCAAGCCATTCAAGGATGAGGTATTGTGCATTATTTCCCCCTTTGTAATTTGTGATGTTCTTTGAGGCCAACCATATGTGTGGAAACATCATGTTGTATATGAGTCGAAACCTTGCAATGTCACTATTACTTAAGGTAGACAACTATATAGGATACCAGAGGTAGGTCCACATACCACCATTTCTTTTATCTCTGCTAAGAAATGGAGTGAGATCATCTCCTGAATTTGGAAATTTGTCTTCTTCCTAATTCACTTTCAAGGTGAGCAAAAGATCATGACCACATCCATGGCCTCCACACAAGGCCTCTCCACATAGAAGAACCATTACAGAATTTTTGAGGTCTAAAATGGGCCTCCTAAGGAATATTCTAAAATAATAGTAGAAATAATAAAATAAGATTACATTACATCATCAAATTTTAGAGGGAAAAAATAAAAAAGTGACTTTTTCAACTCATATTTTCAACTTGTTCCATACATTTTTACTCAATTTTTGAGTGGGAACACTCATTAGATCTGGAATTTAATTCCTTATCCAAGGATTACCCATGTTGCATATTTTTTATGGACCCTTCTACATGAAAAATGAGAAATACATGAAAAATATGATTGCAATCACATTTTGTAACACCCTCCTCCCAGATTTACCCAAGCTAACCAGTCCACCGGGGAAAACATGTGACAAAGATTTAATATGACATGATTAAACTCCCCAAGTACTGCTAAGGAAGTGGGATCGACAAACCAAAACCAAATTGACCTTCCTCAGAAGTTATAGGACCCCAGGGGCTAATCAACCACTCCATGTGCCAAACCTCTAAGTTAACATGCTTTCTGCCTGAACTAGACCCCTAGTCGCACCCATGACAAACCCTCCATGTGACTGAGACCCTCAAGCTTCTCCCATAGCAAGGCATCCATGTGACTACATCCTTTTTTAGGCAGTTTTGTGCCAGCAACCTCAAATTCTGAGCTATGGTTTCAGGGCTAGGACTTAGGCCTCTACCCAGAACTTCTTGAAACTTCCAGAAATTATAAATAACATTGAGACAAGTCTACTAATACAAAAATTGAACAAGGAATTGAACTGACCCCTGACATTCATGACAATAATTTTGTCAAACATATCATAAACTTGCAATGTACAAGTCATAAATACACCTCTGAACATAGGGGTCTCATACTAATTTGATATTCGTCAAGAAGGTCTAATGCCCTCTCACAATAGTTGTCTTATCATCTATTAGGTCATGAATTCATTTACAAAATAAAACAAGATGAGATCCATAACTCAATTTTATCATAAACCATGCTTATAACCAACATATTAACAATCATAGAACAACCATTATATCCACATAATAACATGCACATTTACAAATAATATGCAAGAGGAAAAGAGCTCTTATTAACATATGAAAAATGCAACTAGGTCAGCGACTTCCACGTACCACCCAACCATAGGTTGGGCTAAACCAAATATTTCTTTCAGCCAATCACCCCCATGCCATACTCCAAGCATGAATGTGGGACTTACAACAAAACAATGAGGGCTTCCTTAGGCTTTACTACAATCCTACCATGGGATTCGTAGGCCCAAACAAGAAACATATGCTACCAAGTGTTACCGCAATCCCACCACATACTAGTCTAGTGATCACTAGGCCTATACAAGCATGAATTACTCTAGATATTTCCACCTAAACCATGAGGAATTTGTTTGTCTCTACCCTCTAGGATTTACCATATATCATTCCATTCACCTGTCGAGGATTCCTAAGCCCAACGAGAGTATACACAACGATGCTTTACCACAATCCTACCTTCACTAATCCAATTATTCCTAGGCCTTGTGTTTCCTCCTGAGACCACCCCACTCTGTTTCGAAACCATCTAGAAATCCAGCTCAACCAAGTAAGAGAAACCCCATCACACCATGGATATCCATAAATGGCAAGGCAATGATGAAAACCATTGTCACACTTGGTAAAACCCATGTTAATGACATCTGGAGAACCAAAAACACGCATACATGTACCATGCATGCCGAAACTAGCAAGGAAATCATACATGCAACTCAATACCTACAAGTAATCCCATTGTTTCCACTAGATCTCGCTCTTCCTTGCTTGATCTTTTCTTCCCTTCGCTTTCTTGTCCTTCCTTTGCCTCCCTTCTTCCAATGCTAGAGTATTCCAAGAATACTCCAAGTCTATGAGAGTATGAGAGTATGAGAGAATAGAGAGAGGAGATCCAAAACTAAACTGACAAAAGGTTATGAACTAATCCTTCGAATCCTTTTTATCATTGAAGCCTCTATTTTCTTAAATTTCCATTATTTTCCTTCAATTTCCTCCTCACATGAAACCTGTGACCTTTCACCTTCCTTTTCTCTAATTTCCTTTATTTTCATAAATAAAATGCCAATTAATGCCTCTTTCCTTTTTAAATCCTTCTCCATTGCATTTTTCAATTCATTATTAGCCATATTAAACCAAAATAACACCCACTAGGATTTGTTTCCCAACATTCAACTTGGAATAAGTGTCCCATCACCTTGGTTATTATTTTTCCTTTATTAACTTTATTACATGGATTTTTAACTCGGGGTTGTTACCATTTTTTTTATGTATTTCTCATTTTTTGTGTATCAAGGTCCATCGAAAGTATGAAATATAGGTACTCCTTGGATGAGGAATTAAATTTTTCATCCAAAAAGTGCTCCCGCTCGAAAATTGAGTAAAACTGTAGGGAGATAAGTTGAAAAAAGTAGTTTTCTTATCTTTTATTTTTTAATATTTTTACTTTTTTACTGCAAAAATGGTGAATCATCCTCGATGGTTGGCATCATCATCTTGAATCTTATTAGTTCTTATAAAGTTGATTTTGGTTGTACATTTTTGTTTTGAGGCCCATTTTAGACCTCAAAATTTCTCTAATGCAAGTGGAAAAGGTTGTGGGAGAATACAAAGACATCTTATCCTCACCCATTGGGATGCCTCTACACTATTAGGTCAATAATTCAGTGAATTTGGCATATTTCACACCTATACCTAGTGGGCCAATATAATGTTATTTGTTTTATGGGCAATGAGGAAATCAAATGCCATAACCAAGAGTTTCCTAAGAAAGGCACATTCAACCAATATCCTCACCCTGTGGAAGCCCAATTGTACTTACACATAAGAAAGACGCGATTACCTAGTGACTGCAGGACCCTGAAAAAAATCATGGTAGTGAATTGGTACCCAATTCCTGAATCGACAACCTTCTTAACCATCTCAAGGGGGCCAAGTACTTCAATAACATTGATCTGAAGTCTCGCTACCATGAAGTCCCCATTAGAGAAATTTTGATGTCTAAAATGGGACTCCTAAGGAATATTTTAAAATAATAGTGGAAATAATAAATAAGATTATATTAAATCATCAAATTTTAGAGGGAAAAAAAGGAAAAAGGTACTTTTTCAACTCGTATTTTCAACTTATCTCCCTACGGTTTACTTAAATTTTGAGCAAGAGCACTCGTTGGATGCAAAATTTAATTCCTCATCCCAGGAGTACCCATGTTTCATACGTTCAATGGACCCTGCTACACAAAATATGAGAAATACATGAAAAGATGTGAATTCTATCACATTTTTCATGTATTTCAGGAGTACCCATGTTGCATACTTTCAATGGACCCTGTTACACAAAAAATGAGAAATACATGAAAAAACGTGATTGCAATCACATTTTTCGTATATTTCTCATTTTTTGTGTGGCATGGTCCATCGAAGGTATGCAACATGGGTACTCCTTCAATGAGGAATTGAATTTTGCATCCAACAAGTGCTCTCGCTCAAAAGTTGAGTAAAATTGTAGGGAGATAAGTTCAAAATATGAGCTGAAAAAAGTAGTTTTTTTTATTTTATTTTATTTTTTTAATCTTTTTACTTTTTTACTCCAAAAATGGTGAATCATACCCCATGGTTGACATCATAATATTGAATCTTAGTGGTTCTTCTAAAGTTGATTTTGGTGGTACATTTTTGTTTTGAGACCCATATTTTACCTCAAAATTTCTCTAATGCAATAAAAAAAATTAATCTAAATTTATGACATGATCCAAGTGAATATTGGTGGCCACCCGTCTATTCCATTTGGACCCCCACAATTGTACCATTATTTCTTTCAGTTTCTGCAATTGTAGCACAATTTATTATTTTTGGCATTTTTTTGGGTCCTGAACTTCCAGAGTCGTTTTGAGGCCCTAAACGACGTTTTTTTGGAAAATGAGAAAATGTAAGTCGTTGACTACATTTTCACTTAAAAGTTGTATTCCTCAAATATATCTTTCTAATGAGGTATCATTCGCGTCAAACGGAGATTGTATGCCACAGTTACGACCCCAGAAAACTGATGTACTAATTTACCCTAACGGGGCCCATAGTTTTGGTGCTTCATCTCCTAGGGTTAGGTTTTTGGATGTTTATGGTTTTCCATTGTTTCTCAATAATAAATAGGCCTTCGAGCCTCATTGTAACATAGTTCAGAGGCATGTAGCTGCCACATATCTTCTTAGAGATAAGCTATGATCGCCCGAGATAGTCTATTTCCATTATGTATTTAAGCATCTTTCAATTCTTTGATATTAATGAAATGAAGATTTATCTTTACTGCATCTTTGTGTTTATGTTTATATATGTATTCTGTTTCATTCTTGCATAAGTCTAGATCAGTGGTATCAGAGCAATCTGTTCTTTCTCTGTTTTTCTTTACATCTCCTCAACGAGGTCAGGGTATAAGGATTTAGGGCTCAAACTAGTTGAACCTTTATAGGACCAACCTCGCAAACCCCAACGACCTCCAATGGCGGAAGAAAAGAAAGACAAGGGAGTAGGAGATCCTGTCAAAATATTACTCGAAGAAGCCCTCGAGTGACAAAGAAATGCAATGATGGACAACTTTTCCCAGATCCTTCGATGGATGCCCACAAACGATGCATCTTTATCCAACAACCACTCTGGAGGCCCCACTCCCTTCAAGATAAAAGTCAATTTTGACACTCCCATATTTGAAGGTCTAATATATGCATATGTCGTAGATAGATGGTTGAATATGTTGGAAGGGTATCTTTCGGTTTGTGATTTCTCCAATAAGGAAAATATTACTTTTTCACTCCGTCGAGCCAGCCCCCATGTCAAGTATTGATGGGAAACCTACAGTGAGCAGAGGGACGAGAGGGAACTCTAACTATTTTCAGTCACACCCACTTGGAACTCTTTCCAAGATGCTATCAAGAAGTAGTATTACCCTGTCGGGAGCTATGAAGATAAGTACATAAAGTGGACTAGATTGTGGCAAGGAAGGGACCAAGATGTGTGAGATCTCACAAATATTTTTCATACCCTTTGCACGAAGTTGGGTATCAAGGATTCTGAGTGAAATCTAGTACTCAAGTACCACGGTTGTCTACACAAATACATCCAGGATGATATGGAGTTCCTAGACATCTCCTTTCTTGGCACTGCTTATCAATATGTTGTCATAATCAAGCAGAAGTTTAAACAAAAGAAGCGAGACTTTGGATCTGCGAATCCGAAGCAAGGGAAAGGCACCCGCAAACTGTAGAACAAAGGACAAATCCAAGTTTAGGTGACCTAGGACAACTCGTTGAAGCCGCAAGCAAAGAACAATACCATTAAGACAAAGAAGGACATAGGAAAGCAATGTGAGTTCAATAAGGGCCCCACTCACAACATAAGTGAGTGTCAAGTTAAGAAATCACTGGTGCCCAAGATGAAGGCTTCAGAGTCAGATGCATGTTCTGACTTTGAGTTAGAACCCGACAAGGGAAATGAAAAAGGGAAGCATATTATTGATGTGAAGCCCAGCACCACTATTTCCACCACCAAGATCTAGAAGATTGAGCCCGTAGATCTCGTGGAGGGGGACCATCAATTCCACTCACAAATATGGGTGAAGGGTTTGTCGTTGCAATTCATTTTCAACAACGGGGCCCAAAAGCATCTCATTTCAGTAGAGGTCGTGAAGCAATTGGGTCTACCTACCACACCACACCCGTAGTTGTACACCATCGAGTGGCTTCACCAAGGACAAGATCTCCGCATCAGCCGACAGTGCCAACTTCCCTACAACATCAAACCCTTTACTGATGAAGTATTGTGTGATGTTTCTCCTCTTGAAGTTGGTGATGTATTATTAGGCCAACCATGCTTGTGGAAGTTTCATGTTGTGTATGAGTTGAGGCCTTGCACTGTTATTATTTCTTTGGGAAATAAGTTATACAAGATACCATAGGTAGCCCCATCTACCACCATCTCTTTGATCTCTACTAAGCAATGCAGTAAGATCATCTTCGTGACCGAGTAATTTATTTTATTTCTAAGTCATTCTCAAAATAAGGGGAGGATTGTGGCCACATCCATGGACCCCAGGAAGGGTTCCTCCATGCAGCAAAATCTTGTGGATAAGGTCATGGAAGAATAGAGGGACATCTTCTCCTCACCCATAGGGGTACCCTTGCACTGTTAGGTTAAGCATTTGATCAATCTTACTCCTGGAGAACCTCTATTGATCTGAACTTAAATAGGAATGCAAAAAATTACAAATATAATCATAAATATAGAAATGCAACAGAAAAACATTTCATTTCATTAATATAAAAACATTGAACTATGCTTACAAACTGAATGGAAATAAGATAACTCGGGCGATGGTAGCTTATCTCTGAGAAGAGATGTGGTGGATACATACCTTTGAACTGTGTTACAATGAGGCTCAAGGGCCTATTTATTATTGAAAAACATGAAAAAACCTTAAACAACCAAAACCCTAACCCCATGAGATGTAACACCAAGAGTTTGTGGGCCCCCGTTGGGGTTAGTTGGGCATCTAACTCATATTATCTCCGTTTGGCATGTAGAATACCTTGTAGGAAAGGTATTTTTGAGTACTACATGTTTCGGCTACAACCTTGTAGCGGACCTCAAAAAACGTCATTTAGGGGGTCAAAATTTCTCTAAAAGTTCAGGACCTGAAAAACAACTAAAAATAGTAAATACTAAAATAAACGAGGAAACATATGAAACTGAATGGGGGTCTAGGTGAAATAGGTAGGTGGCCACCAATATCCACCTGGATCATTCCTCCCCCCTTAGGAAGCAATGGTCCCAATTGCGTGCAAAGCCTCCATGATGTAAGGAAATTTCTGTTGAACCTGGTCCCTGGTGAACCACTTGCCTTGGAAGGTGTTGGCATACTTTGACAACATGATGTAGTTGTAGCCTCTGTTGGCAAGTGTTCTTGATTTTTGTATCCATGATATGATCAGTTATGTCCTGTTCCATGTAGTCTGGGATGATCTATGTTGGTGTGAACTATTCTGCAATGTCGGATGTGTCCAACAATGCTGGAAAGTATGGCTGAAGGCGGTCTACATTGAACACTAATTGCAGACCAAGGAATGGTGGGATGCTGACCTCAAAGGCATTGGCATCGACAACTTTGGTGATGGTGTATGTCCCATATCAGAGTCGTCGAAACTTGCGGTGGGGTCCAGCGAGGCGCTCCTTTTGCAAATGTGGTCAAACTTTGTCATGTTGGGTGTGGAGCATGATTATTTAGAGGTCTTTGTTTCAGGCAGATGTATACCCCAGGAATATTGTACACCCCTCCACTCGGGGGGGGTTTGGGGGCCAACGGTCCCCCAACGGGGGTTTCAGGGGCAGCGCCCCCGAAGCTAAAAACAGATGTAAAATTGCCTTGTAAAAGTATAGTAATTTCTAGTCAATCTAGGTCGTTCATTAGGCAGATGATCTGACGATAGAACTTATGTTTAGTTTAGG
>APFE030395162.1:138603-152973 GCA_000404065.3 Pinus taeda
AACAGATGTAAAATTGCCTTGTAAAAGTATAGTAATTTCTAGTCAATCTAGGTCGTTCATTAGGCAGATGATCTGACGATAGAACTTATGTTTAGTTTAGGGTTTTTTTTCCCTAGAAGGCAACCCCTCTCTTTGTATGAGGGCATTGTATTGAGGCTGTGTAATAGATGTGTATTCTCCGAATGAGAAACAAAGAGGTGAGATTGTGAGATAAAACAAAGGATATTACAACGGATCTGTTGTAAGTTGTGTCTCTTCATTTTGCTAGATAATAGAAAGGAAGGACTGGTTGTTCGGGGTGGACGTAGCCCAAACTGGGTGAACCACGTATATATGTGTCTCTCTGGTTTTATGTGTTTGTGTTTTTCCACATATTATATGTCTTGCATTTCTCTGTCATATATAATATTTTTCTAACATGTCGCCCACCTAAAACTTGTGCGGCACTCGATGTTGATCATGGCGCTACTTGTACTTAGCATTGGATCTGTTCAAAACATCATGGACTTGCTATCAGATGTGTTGAATGCGCTCAATGAAGTTGTTAGCCCTTTCAGCTTTAGACTGGACGTGAGTTGAATTTTCCTGAGTGGTTGCAAATGGTATTGCCACATCAATTGGACATAATGGTTGAAATCCTAGCCCTACCTGAAAGGGGTCATGGCATGTTGAGTTGTGGAGAGATCTGTTGTAGTTGTGTTGGACATAAGGGAGACTTTCATCCCACATGTGTGGATTCTTCGAGGTGTACATGCGCAGAATGTGTATGATCATCACGTTGACAACCTCTATTTTACCATCAGTTTGGGGATGGAAAGTCATGGACTTCGTAAGTTTTGTATCCAGCATCGCCTAGAGACTGGACCAAAATGCACTCAGAAATCTGTTGTCCCGATCTGAGACAATGTACTGTGGGATCCCAAAGTGTAGCCACACTCACTCAAAGAATAGCTTAGCAGTGGCCTCTACAGTGATATTCTTCTTACAGGCCGCCATGATGGAAATATTAGAGAATATGTCGACAACTACGAAAACACAATCGTTGTTGTGCTTAGTAGAAGGAAGGCCCAACATGTAATTCATGGAGATATATTCCCAAGGCTGACTAAAGTAGGTAGAGGAGTATACAAGCCTTACTTCTTGATGGTTGGTTTGGTAATGGCACAGGAAGTGCAGGATCTAATGTACTTCCAAACATCCTGGCGAAGTTTCAGCTAATAAAAATACTTCTGCAATACCACCACTACTTTCTGTACTTCAAAATGTCTAACAACCTAACTATAGTGGGCCTCCCAAATCATCTTGGCACGCTCACTTGAAGGAACACAAATGTGTCATAGGTGGCATAACAATGCATCTTGAAGGTGAAAATTTGGAACTTGCTTCCCTTCGAAGAGTGTCTGGTGTGTTCTTCCAAATTCTAAATTGCTCTGGTAAATATGTGACCATCTCGAAGTCTTGTACCCATAGGAGTCAAGCATAGTGATCAGTGCCACGACTGGTGGTCGGCTGAGACAATCAACAACATTATTGGTGCTACCCTTCTTATACTTAATGTTCAAATGGAATTGTTGCAGGTAGGTGGACCATTTCTGATGGAATCATTCTACAACTTCCCTTGTGTCTGTATGAACTATAAGGGTTGTGGTCTATGTGGATGATCGTTTCCTTCCCCAGAATGTAATTCTTCCATTGATGAAATATCTGCACAATGGAATGCATTTCTTTGTCATAAGTGGGATACTTTCAAACTGTGTCTGAAATTGTCTCAATGTGGTAAGCCAGTGGATGCCCATGCTGAGTAAGAACCACACCAATAGCATAGTAGGAGGCGTATATCTCAATCTCAAATAGTTGTTGCAGGTCTGGTACTGTGAGCACTAGTGGAGAGAAGAGTATATGCTTTAAATCAGAAAATGCTTGTTTTTGGGTTTCATACCAAAAAACATTGCTTTCGCTCCACCCTTGGTGACTTGACTTAAAGACCATGCGATATGAGAGAACCCCAACGCAAACGTGCGATAGAAATTGGGAAGACCCAAAAATTTGTGGAACTCTGTTAGAGTGGTCGAGGCTGGCCAATCCTGAATGATTTATATCTTGTCTAGGTCCACATGTACACCCTTCTCATCAATGATGTACCCCAAATATTGAACCTGGGTTAGGACAAAAGTGCATTTCTCCAAGTTAGCACCAAGCTTGTATTGTTGCAGGGTTTGAAGGACCTGTCGAATATGGTGGAGGTGCTCTTCCCAACTCTAGCTGAAGTTCAAGGTATCATCTAAATACACCACCACAAATGCATTGGTGAAGGGTCGCAAGATGTCTTCCATCAATCACATGAAGGTTGCAGGGGTTTTCATCAATCCAAACTACATGACCAACCATTCGAAAAGGCCCTCCTTGGATTTGAAGGTAGTCTTTCACACATTGGCGGGTTAGATAGGAACTTGGTGATAACCTAGGTATATTTGGCCCCTTTGAGCTAGTCCAGAAGGTCATCAATCCATGGGTACCTATTCCAGATAATGATCTTGTTTAGTACCTGATAGTGAATGTAGAGTCTCTAGATCCCATCCTTCTTTTGTACCAATACAACCGGGCTCCCACAGGGTGATGAGCTTGGCGTGATGTGACCTTTCTACAATTGTTCCTGAATATGCCTCTTGATCTCATCATTCTCCATAACAGAGCATCGATAGATCGGTCCATTTGGTAGTGGCATGCACCGGGTCTAATCGATGGAGTGCTTGACTTGATAGTGCAGAGGTACCCCTGTAGGTGAGGTGAAAATATCCATGTAATCCTCTATGACCTTGTCCATTTTTTGCTGTTGTGTAGAGGAGCCTTGTCTCGAAGCTATGGCCACAACCTTCTTCTGTCTCTGAGGGGAAATTATAAGGAAAAAAAAATTCCTGGTCTGGGAAATGATATTACTGCATTACTTTGCAATGATCAAAGAGATGGCGATAGGCGGGGCTACCTCCGGTATCTTGTAGAGCTTATTGGCCAAAGTAATAATCACAGAGCGAGGTCTAGACTCATATACAACATTTTGCTTTCACAATATGGTTTTACTAAAAATACATCACAAACTTCAAGAGGAGCAACATCACACAATAGCTCATCCTTGAAGGGCTTGATGTTGTAGGGAAAGCGACATTGTTGGCTAACGCAAAGATCTCATCCTTAGTGAAGCCACCTGATGGTGTATGGTTGTGGATGTGTTGTAGTCTTTAGGCCCAACCGCTTCATGACCTCCACTGAAATGAGGTTCTTTTGGCTGCTGATGTCGACAATGAATTGCAACGTAGAACCCTTCACCCACATTTGTGAGTGGAAGAGGTTTTCACCCTCCTCTAGATCTTCAAGCTCAATCATATGTATCTTGGTGGTGGACACGGTGGCATTGGGCTCCACATCAATGATATACTTCCATTTTTCATTCCCCTTACTAGGTTCTAATTCAGAGTTGGAACATGTGTCTGATTCAGAGGCCTTCAGCTAGACCACTACTGATTGCTTGGCCTGACACTCACTTGTGTTGTGAGTGGAGCTCTTATGGAACTCACACCATTTTCCCATTTCCTTCTTTGTCTTTGTGGTGTTTTTCTTTGCTTGTGGCTTCGACGGGTTGTCTTGGGTAGCCCCACCTTGGCTTTGTCTTCTTCCCTGTGGTTTGGGAGCGTCTTTTCCTTGCTTTGGATTCGTAGATCCAAAGTCTCGATTCTTCTATTTAAGCTTCTACTCAATATTAATAGCGTATCAGTACACCGTGTCGAGCGAGGAAACATCCAAGAACTCCATCTCGTCCTGGATGTACTTGTGTAGATAGTCATGGTACTTGAGTACCAAATTCCACTTAGTATCCTTGATACCCAACTTCATGTGAAGGGTATGGAAATTATTTGTGAAATTCGGCACATCTTGGTCCCTTCCCTGCCATAGTGTTGTCCACTTTATGTATTTATCTTCATAGATCCTGATAGATGTTGAGTGATAAAAGGCGTCTCTTTAACTCCTATTTATCCTACATTAATTATCAATCCAGGTAAGATTTTCTATTTCAAGAGCGTACACAGTATGTGGCAGCAATTTTATCCAAGAGTAATGTTTCTAATTTGCAGTACAGTAAATGGATGCTTGAAATAAAACTTACTTGCAATTAAAAGAAACTCAATGATCTGAAACTAAATCATTCACTCAGGAAATTAACAGAAATTATCAGTCAAGGATGCAGTAGCAATAACTCTTTCCTCTTTTAACTAATGTAAATGAAATCAAACATAAATAAGATCCTCAATCTGAGAACTCTGACAGTAATAGCCAATGTCCTTTACAGTTGTTGATCTCACACTCTACACCAAATGACAATGAATTAAATCAATAATGCTGCTAATAGAAATGGGATAAATATGCTAACTGTAACAATGCTGAAAGGCAAAACCAAACACTTGTAGAAAGGAAATGAACAGCAATGTTATTTAGTAGAAATGAATAGCAGAACTTATGAAACTGTAATGAACAGCAAAGTCAGTTACTGGAATGAAAAACGAAGCTTTGTAATTGACATGAACAGCATAACAATATAGTTGCACAAAATAATATTCTTATTATGATGAGAAGGAACAACAAAGCAATTCAGTTACAGCATATATAACAAAACAATTCATAAATTCTCGAAACAAGGAACAGTAAAGCAATGTGATTCCAATAAACGAAAATCAAACCAAACCATCACACAACTGCGAATGTAATGGAATGGTATAAAATAGTAGGTGGATCCACCAAGGCCGGGCCCTTAGCCGCTAGTGAAGCACCGCCGAACTACTTCAGTATAAAAGAATGGAACAACAACTGACTTATGTATTAATCATATGCGAAAATGTTTATAGCCAATCATACTCTGTTTTAATCAACGAGAGTTGATGATCAAAGTGAAAATACAATAGTAAGTTTTGAATAAAAATGATGAATGATCCCCCAATCCTTACAAGCGTTGTCCCTTTTATAATGGCCAGGCGGATAAAACAGGAATAACAGATAGACTTTGAAACAGCAATCCCTCAGGATCAAGAGATCCTGAGGGATCCGCTCAATCTTCTAACTCCAGTCAACTCTTTATCTTTTTGCGTTGATGTTGTGATATTTTCCATTCTTATCCTTAATTGCGCACTCCAATCTTGATCTGCTTGTCTGTATACGACTTCCTGGTGAAGGAATAGAAGTTACTTTGTTTTGTCTTTTCCTCCAGAATGGTAATTTTCCATTTCTTCTCTTTTGTGCATGGAAAAAGAAAATTGTTGAAGTGTGGTGCACTATATGTGCAAGATAACCTATTTCTTACTTTTTTGTCATTTTTGAGTTTTTGTTTTGTTTTGGGTTTATTTATGTTAATTCCCTATTGTGAGATGGAAATTCTAAAAGACAAGTTATGATATAAATGTTCAAGGCAATGATGTCCTTTAAAATGATTTTCAAAACTTCAGACTTTAAAAAAAAGTTTTAAAACATGCAATGATGAAACTAATTCCTGAAAGAGAGTGAAAATGTGCCACTATTCTAATTAAACAATAGTGAGCTAGTAACCATGAAACCCAGTATCCTTGCTGCCATAAAAATATAAGAAAACTGAACTCAAAGAAATCCAAAAATTGCAAGCAAAGTAAACTAAAATCACATTACATCAACTCATATTCTGACCCCTCACCATTCGACTCGCTCTGGAATTAGGAGGTAATCATAAACAACTTCAACAATCTGATATCTAATTTATAGAAAATAAAACTACTATCAAACTACACACTCATACTTCAATCCCTCACCATTCAACTCACTCTGGCTTTAGGAGGTAACTGAGAATGACATGAGCAATTTAATAACTAACTTGCAGAAAAATCAACTAATATCAAACTACGCATTCATAATTCAATCCCTCACCATTCAACTCGCTCTGGCTTTAGGAGGTAACTGAAAATGACATGAGTAATTTAATATCTATCTTGCAGAAGAGTAAATGAGCAAAACTGAAATAAATAACACAGTGCTGGAACTAAAAACTAAAGGAAATGAATCAGTAGAAGGACAAGAATGATTCCATGTCATTAGTCATTAGAAAACCATGTGCAAATGCCCGGGCTGTCTACTGTAATCTGAAACAAAAGCACTGATCAACTAACATCATATAAAATGTGAAAATCTATGGACAACTATCAAACGTTAATACCATAAGAAATGTGATATATATACAAGTGAATGATTATGGCATAAGGAACATAAAGAAGAAAAGCATGAAACTCTACAGTAATAAACAAGACCTCGGCCTGTGTAGGGGCCCTCTGCACAATCCTCGGACAATCAACGATCAACCACGAATTGAGCTTAGAAACAGAATCTTCTCATGTATTAAAATGCAGTCATAACACAGAGATAAAGTTACGACACAGTGGGCTCGTTTACATTTAGAATTATATTACCAAAAAGCTAGCTAATATGCATATGAGAACGCATTATTTATAACAAAGGATGACATAACTGTTTTCTTACATTTTGTGCTGATACAAGACACGTAAACAACCACGTCCTGAGATTTAGCACTATGGTTGCCGTGAGGATTCAATCTTTGGAAGGTGGCTATTGGATCCAGTTCATGGAGCAGTCCACAGGTGTTAAATTGTCCCCCGAGATCTAGGAACAACCACACAAAGCTTCACGTGGTGAAAAACAGAGTTTTATCACCGTAGGACTCTTAAGTTGACCACCGCTTTGCCCACCATTGACTATGGCCTCTTGTGATGAATTCGACTGAGCCAATAGGACTCGGTCCATGTCCACGTCGGTTGCAACTTGCCCATGTGGCTCGATTCACTTGAAGACACCTGCAATATAGACTTTGACAAAACAGCTGCGGAAAGTTGGGTTGGCTGCGGAAAGTGACAAGATTCCACGGCTTATAAACAAAAATATAGTTCAAATAGCAACAAAAACACATAGTCAAGAAACCACTTTAAATGCCCTTTTTAAAACTAATATGCAATGATACTGATGACTTAGGAGGTTCAGATGAATGGGAAGAAGCTAGAAAAAGGTGTAGGAAAGATGCAGTTTTGGGACTCAACACATATTCTGAAACAACTTTTTCTAAATCAACTTTCTTTTTAGCATCATAGCCTTCAAATGCATTGGTTTTATCAAGGGTCTTTTCCTTTACAACCATTAGTAAAAATTGCTTGCATGAATTTACAATTCTTTTCATCTGCTCTGAGTCTATGAGAGTGTAGTTATTTTTGAGTTGATGAGCTCTTACAATATATTCTATTCCACCTTTTGTGATTTGATACTTATTTTCAGTTCTATAGAAAATAGCTTTTCTGTCATACAAGTAAGGACTTCTTAAAACAATACCACATATATCTGGGGGAACTATATCTAACTCAACCTCATCTACAAATGTTGACCCAAAAGCAAACCTAAGTTTACATTGTCTAGTCACTTGTAGCTTTGTTTCATCACATACCCAACCTAATTTATATGGCTTCTTATGAGGTGTGGTTAGTAGTCCCAACTTCTTTACAATTGCTTCAGAAATCAAGTTTACTTGTGATCCACTATCAAATAAATTATCAATCTTTTGATGCTTGGAAATAACTCTAATATGAAAAAGCTCATGTCTTTTCCTCTCATTTTCTTCATTATCAATAGATTGTGCATAATTACTAGTAGATGCTTCAGAATTTTTACCTTTTATACCTGTAGTTGTGACTGTTGTTTTATCACATGATTCTGACCTGAAATCTTTCTGAATAGCAGCAACAATCTTCTTCTTCTTGCCATCAAATTTCTTGGGTTTCAACTCTGGATGCAAAGACCAGCACTGTTCATCATCGTATCCACCCTTCTTGCAGTGACTGCATGAAGGTTTGTCTTTCTGTACATCGTTTTCCTTCCTCTCTTTCCATCTCAACTACTTCTTTTCCTTGTTTTTGCTTGCAATGGGTTTTGATGATCCCCCAATCTCTGGGTTCACATTCTTGCCTCTAGCTTCTAGATGTGTAGCTTGAATGGATACCTCATCTATGCTAGTGGGGTTAAACATGAGAATGGTGTGCCTCAAATAGCTACGCAGACCACCTATATACTTCAACAAAGTTTCAGGTGAGTCTAGAGAAATGCCTAGAATTAAAGCTCTTTTTCTAAATTCTTGGGTATAGCTTTGTACACTTTGGCCCTTTAATTGGCGAAGAGTTTGCCAACTCATCATTGCTTCCTACATATAAGCTAGTGGACATAATTGTTTTTAAGGGCAAAAACAAATTCACTCTAGGAAGAAAGAATTTTACCATGCTTCTTCAAATCATCTTGGGTCCTTCCTTCCCACCACACCAGGGAAATTCCTCCAAGGCGAAGGCTAGCCAGCTGAATTTTACTCTTTCTGAATCAATGTTCTACACCTTGCAATACACATCAATCTGTCTAATCCAGTTATCTAGCTATTCTGGATTTAATTCTCCATCATAGATGGGCAAATCAAACTTTACACCTAATTTAATAAAAAATGTTTTCTTCTTTTTATTTTTAGGGATAGAAGGAGGTGTTGATGGAGGAGGATTTTCTCCTTTCCCTTTGCCTTCTGAATGGGCAAATAGAAGAGGTTCCTCTGCTCCTTTTCCTTGTCTGGGTTTTGAGGTGCTTTCCTCTCGATCATTTTTAAATTCCCAATCCATTTCCTCGATCATGGCTCTCATGGTCATGAAATTGTCCATGAACTGAGAGTCTAATTCCAAGGGAATATCTTCTGCCATTTTCCTCCTAGGATAAACTCTTCCAATTTCTAGGTTAGCGTCAACCAGTTCTCCTTCTCCTAATTTGAGCTTTGACATAGTTAGCATTCAACAATCCAACACAAGCTTGTCTAACCTTAGCAAACCTAAAGCTCTGATACCACTTGATCTAATAATGAAATCTTAGACAATTATTAAGGTATTACAAACTCATGTGCATGGATTTTCCTATGTTACTTTGTGCAATGGATCGATAAGATTGCGAAATACATAGACAATGAAGCAGTTAAATAACATAATAGAAAAACACACATAAAAGCAACAAGTTTAATAAGGAGTTCACCCAACACTCTTGGGCTACATCTCCTAGTCCAGCCTTCAATGGTGATATCTCTATTATGTTTTCAGAAGTAGAGTTTTTACAAAAAGTGAGCTCAATTTGAGTCTCACACAATAGATACAAAACAACAAGGCTTTACTTGGATCCCCCAAGTATTTCTGAGTACACAGACTCTCCTCAACACTGCTTGTCTCTGTTTCTGTTAGTCTGTGGCTTTAAAGCCAATCAGGGTTGTCTATTAGTTTCTCCTTCTTAGGCTCTCTAGCTTCCCAGTCTTTGTCTGCTCAGATCCCCCTCTAAGCGTTAGCAATCATTGTTAAATTCCTATAGGGATGGTGGCCACCTATTTTGTAACAGAATGGACCATCGGACCTTTGAAATTCCTAAAATAGCCGTTCTCTATTTACATAGAGAAATACATTCAAACATGGGAAAAATCAGCCAAAACACTATTCATTGGACTTCAAATATCCATAAATCCACCCTATACTTCTATCGGGTCTGCCTTTTAATTGCTTATCACATCTCCATCGTTGATCTGAGAGATCTAGACCCAATGGTTGATGTTCATTTCGGGCGGCTCATGTGTATAGGAGTTAACTACCTGAAAAGGGTAGTTTTCTCTCTGCGGGGCCTGGCCATGTGGCATCCAATGTACGGGTGCTATCGGGAAAACTAGTGTCCATTCAGTGTTGCTAGTCCCACTAAGACGGGTAGCTATCTTATAAACAAACAAACTAAAGTTACTTGTGTTTTCCTTTATGAGAAGTAGATGAAAGAGGAGCAGAGAGTACCAACCTCAGTCTTTCACTTGGCTCCTTGCTTGTTTCCTATCCCCTTTGACAGATCTTTGCCGCTCCTTCCTCGCTTGTCCCACTTCAAAGAACACGTGTAGAGTCAAAGCAGCATAATACCATCAAAGCATAGAGATCTACAATCATAAACAATATAGGATCAGATATATATTGACCACACAAATGCATAGAACCAATTAGACATACAAGAATATGTAGGATAACTCAAATATCTTTATTGATAGAAAGAGTAGCAGAGAGGATTACAACCCATTGATCTGACCCAACACCATCCTCCCAGCATGAAATCCCTTCTTCACCTCATGAAAATCTAGATCACCCAACACTATTATGTTCCACAAAGAAACCAACAACACTTCCTTACAAAATATAAGATTCCAGCTTCTTGGATCTCTGGGATGATGGATCGATATATAGATGTTTGCAGGTGGGTGAGTCAGCTTCTGGGATTTTGATTAGTGTCCTCTCTCTGAAAGTTCTTGGTTCCACTTGGAGATTCATGATCTCTTACTCATCCTTAGGCGAATTCAGAGAGGCAAGTGTCAAAGGGGCAGTTTCTAGAAGATTCTCTCGGTTTCCACCTAGCCAACTACTTCTGCCATTTGTTTGCTCTCACTCATCGCACCCCATAGAAGGTGTTATCACTTAAGAAGCAATTTCTAAATTGTTCACATTAGTTTGATTGTGAGGGTTAGGTGTTAGTCTGAGTTCAGTGTTTCCATGTTTACTTTATTGTCTAAGTCTTAGGAGTCTTGGTAGTATGCTTAAATAAAGGTCAATAGTCCGTTCTCATTCACCACTGGTGCCATAACTTACATAGATTCCCTGTATCAAGCTTGTTTTAAAGGTTCTTATATGTTATGAAACACTTTAGGTGTTTTCGTAGTTCCAACACAGTTTAGGTGTTTTCGTAGCGCATAACCCAGATTTTACATTGGCTGCGCTACGAAATCGGAGATTCGTACGGATCCGTAGAAAATCTTTCTCAGCTATCATATCTATCAAAATCCGTTATGTTTGCATCATCCACTATTTGCTTATACACTGCGCCAATCATGTCCAACCACTTATCTTCACCATTAGAGTTGTTAGGTACCTTGGTATGATCGGGTTGCAAGTTTCAAGAAGAGCCAAATATTCACAGTCATAATTATGATTTCATTCATTGCACGAGGAACAAATCAACAAATGTTAAATTTGAATTCCTTGAACATCAAGCGAGGTAGTATTCAAGCGAGGCAGCTATCAAGCGAGGCAGAGATGAAAGGTTGAGACAGTGCCAGTCTTTCAAATTTTCATTACGCTGGAGTCTCCTGGAAGGGTTTATAGAAAGAAAGGAACACAGGTCAGGCAGATGTTTGAGGAGCGAACCTGAAGTTTTAGACATTATCTTGATGAATAGAGAAGTGGAACGTACATTCAAGTAGGTTGGATGTTGGAATTTTTGCGAGAAACTCCAGGGAGGTCATGCACAAATCACCAAGGAATTTGCCTTGAATTTCACAGGACTGAATTCAAAAGTTGGGATGCTTGAATTGCAAATCTCACCAGAGGTAATATCCACAGTCACTAAGATTCCAAGGGGACAAGAAAGATTGTTTAAAAATTTCAAATTTGATATGATCCCCTGCAAAGAATTTCTGAAGCCGGAGTTCATTGACTCAGATTTAAACAAGTATGTGCCCAGAAATTTTGTCAAGGACTCATATGCCAATTTACTTACCTGCATACAGAGGTACTTTACCTATGAGGGGATATATAATAAGGTGTATTCATTTCACTTCAAGATTCTGCTGCATTGGACAGGAAAAATATCTCTTGATTTACCTTTTTACTTGTTTCATAGCCTAGGCAAAATGTGTAACAAGGTTCAACTAAAGAAGGAAGCCTATGATACCTCATTGTTTCACCACGGCTTAGTCAAGTTGATCGTTTTGCATGAACTCCAAAGAATAGATAGGGACTGGTCCACCTTCATATTTATGTCTAGCTTCAAGAATGAAACTGGCCTTAGTCCTCAAGCTGTGAAAAATTCTCCACCAGCAACTGGTCATCATGCAGAAACAAGATCTAGGAGATTTACGAAATTGAAGGCAAGGAAACAAGTAAAGGAGCCCACCAAATCAATGGTTATCCAAGACACACCCCAGCAGTCCCTGAAAGAGAAAACTCAGATCAAAGAGGGTGTACATGAATCATATACAGGTGAAGTAGTTCAGAGAAGAAGGACTAGGAGACAGATAGCTAAAGAAAAAGGCAAGACAATGGTTACTGAGGAAAGCCCGGTTTCAAAGGGAAACTTGAATGACTTACTGTAAGCTATCGATATTGAAGAATCTTCCCTGGTTCAAGTAGATTTGATAGAATCAGGTAAAGACAAGACCAAAAAGATCAAAGCCTCGAAAAAGCTCAAGTTTGATGATCAGGTTGCTAAATTTGTCTTTAAGCCAACAAGACCTGTGACGAGGTATTTCAAAAAGGTACAAGAGATGCTGCTAGAAGCAGGTGAAATAGAGGAGATCGAAAAAACTCATGAAAGACCTGTGACTTCATTAGAAACATCATCACAATTGCATAAAAAGGATGGAAATGAGATAATTATCCCTCAGGAGGAATATAGTGTTGAAGAACTGGAAAAGAAGTTGAGGTTAGCAAATCTTGAAATTGCTGGATTGAAGAAAGCCTCAAGGAAGTGCATTTTAATAAAATGGAGGCTCTGTGGGAAGACAAAACAATTTCAATACCCGAGGTGGTTGACTGTAATGCCTAATACTATACCTGGATAGTTCCTACATTAAAGGAAGTAGAATTCATCAGAAAAGTTAATACGAATCTGAGAGTTGGGATCAAAGTCATGAAAAGGCAAATTGAGGATTTAAGGATCCAGCTAAGTCAGCGAGAAAGATTTCCTTAGCAGGTAAGGATGAGTCCCAAATTTTGATGATTTACTATGTGCATTTTTGAATAGCTTCAGAGCAGCTACAAAGGACATTTCAGTATGAAGAGGCCCAAGACAGTCAAATTTTGGCATTAGAAACTGTGTTTTGTGATTACACAGCAGTTTCGTAGCACGCTACGAAACTGCTGAAGATGATGCCTAATACACAGCAGTTTCGTAGCGCACTACGAAATTGCTGTAGCTGCATATTTTGAGGAAGATTGACCAATTTTGAGGGACAAAAGGGAAACCTTTTGAAAGTGAGTTTCTGAAGAAAGATAATTTACACAATACAAGCAATCCAGCAAGGGAAAACGAGCAAAGGAAAAGCATATATGAATTAGAAACCATTTGTTATAAAAGTGATCACAGCTAGTATTGTTCATTATCCTTCAGGCAGCATTAAAGAGGTTTTGTCATCACACAGGTATATGGAAAAGGTTTACAGCACATGAAGAACGTGGCACTCCAATAGATTTTTGGGTAATTAAAGAAGAACAACATGTGTTACACAGTAAAATGTCACTGCCATCATGTCAGTCTCCCTACTGTGCTATAAACCACATTCACCCATACTCATGCTCCTCAAAATGGCTAAAAAACCCTCTTTGCCTAAGTTATTTGAATCATCGCATTTGTTGGTCAAATAACCGCGCTGACGGGCGGAGGTCAGTGTATCTGCTGCGCTGCCAGCGCGGAAGCACACGTCTTTTCCGCGCTGGTCCCATTTTTCGAACAGCGCACCCTCCGTTTGTCCTTTTCGCGCTGACCATACCTCTTCTACACCGGTTTGCGATGTCAGCGCGACAGTTCACGGGTTTTCCGCGCTGATCCTGTTTGGGCGAATTTGTTCTAACAACCAGCCTTCCAGATTCCTCCAGAACTGGTTGTTAGCATTGTTGAGGTCGCCATCCTTTCTCTGGCATGTCTGTTCGACTGACCATCCACTTATTGTGGGGGAGAACTCATCCTTTGTCTATTCATGGAGACTCCTCCTCCTTTATAAGCCTCCTCCATGGCCCATGAGCAGCTAGTTGGGGACATAGAGACTTTGATTGAGGAATTCTTTGTACATTTTAGTGCTGCTCTTTGTAAGCCTTGGTGTGTTGTGTGAGGATTGTTTTGAGCTTGAGAAAGGTCATAAGCTTGCTGCCTTGTATGTGAGAGAGAGACCTTTTGACTTGGGAGATTTGTCCCAAAGGTGAATGCTTGGAAGATATGCTGGCTGGACCCTCTAGGGAAGGACTCAGCGTCAGGACACCGGTTGTACCTTACTCTACTTTTGTTAATAAAGATAGATGACTACTCTTATTGTTCCATTTACATTTGTTCAATGATTGATTAATGCAAATTGTATCTTTCCTGACCGATACATAGTTGTTGTTAGTAGATTTTACGCTTTTGTTTGCTCTCTTTTTCTTGTGCAGGTATTCGTCCGCGAGGATAGCGGGGAATTGTGATCGGCTGGAGTGAAGGAGCGAGAGGAATATCTCTTCG
>APFE030395162.1:153114-183169 GCA_000404065.3 Pinus taeda
ATATCTCTTCGACAAAAAAGCGTTGGAATCCAAGTAAGTTATTCTCACCTACTTGTTAATTACAACTAGGAACCTGCGGTGTAGCATTGTTCGATTGTTGCTAGACCCCTGTTGGGCTAGTAGGGATCGCCTCTATCCGTAGAGGGGATTTACCTATACAACAACATGGTTAATTGGTTTCGAATATCCTTGAGGAAACAAAAAGCAAAAAAACAGGGGCAGTTTCCTACTTCTTAGCAGCAGTAAAGGGATAAGACATTAAGGACCAGTAAGGAGCTTCAAACATCCACCACAACTAAATTGAAGGAGACCACTTGTTAGAGAACAAGTTTTGATTGTAATAAATATTATCACCAACATGATGTGGAGTTAGACTCCTAATTGTATTAGGTTTCTAGAACTTCCAGTTAGCAGTTAGTGGTATTTAATAGCTAGTTTAAAGTGTTAATAGGTGTCATAATAAGATGAATTCGAGTTCCCCTCATGCAGGAGGAGGAATCTCAGTTATGTAGAGATCTCTCTATATATCAAAACATCTGATGTACAAAGGGTTGGGAAATTATTTAGAAAAGCTCTCATATTTGGCCTTATGTAAAGACTCTGTTTTTAGTAATACAATACTTTGGCTTTTCTTCTCAGGAATCAGAAAGAATTTGATGCTTTGAATGTCTTGTATTGTTCTCTTCCTATTATCTACAGTGGTATGAATGTGTGATTACTTAGAAATCACTAACAGTGCTCTAATTTCCTTCATGCATTTGTAAATTGTGTTGGTTCTTTGTGTTTCTGGTGTATCCTACATGCATTGAGTTCTAAATGCCTTGACTTCTATGTAGATCTAACCTTACTGTAAATACTGAAGCATATTTGACTCCATAAACCCAATGGATACTTTCTAATTGTGTTTCCACCACTCATATTTTTACATTTGTTTCATAAGAGTTGGCCATCTTACTCATAATCAAAAATCATTAATCCTTTGAGAGAGCCCTCTTAGGTTGAGGAGGCTAAGCCTCAATCAAAGTAGGTTTGAAATAGTTACTTGAAGTCTACCTGATCATAGCAGCCTATCAGGGTCTGATTTTGAGATAACATTTTGGTGCGTCTGCCGGGAGCATGAAGATTAATCATTCCCTATATCAAGAGACTGAACTTTTGAAGGTAGCAGGAGCTCAGAAGACTTTTTGAGGCTACAATCCACCTTGGTGACTCCATACATTTGCAAAATTTTAAAAGGTGGCTTCGAGAGGGATATATACACGGAGCAATCCTGACCCAGATCCACCTACTCCTATGGACAATCCCAACACCATTTCAAGGAGCATGCAAAGATTTATTCAAACACCAGGTAATCCATCTTATTCAAAGTCTTTGCTCTCTGAATTTTCAAGAAGTCTTGAGGACAAAATAGTTGATGACAAAATTCATGAGGTATTATTTAGATTAGAAAATGGGGAAGAACTCATTGGAATCATTTTAGATATGCAAAAAAGAGGGATTGATACTTCATCTTTAGTGTCACAAAAAGATAAAGAGGAATTTTGGGAGGTTGTTACTTCTGAGTTATTGTTAGAAAAGGAAGACTTAGATAAAATCAAAGAGCTTGATCCTTTTGAAGTCTTACTTAAATCCAAAGCTGGTTTACCATTGCCAAATTGGAGTACATTTATCACTGGTTTACAAAGCCCAAGTAGTCCTTTCCACATTAGTATCTCATCCTTAGCTTCTGTTAGTCCTAGCAGTTCCCAAACACCAAGCAATCCACCTCATATTACTACTGTTCCTTCTGTCTCTTCAGTACTTGTCATCACTGCTCCTCCCTTAGTCATGGCCGTACTTGCTAGATATGCTCCACTAGCAATCCCTGCTGTTTTGCATGACCTTCCCAGCAAATATGCTGCACGAATTCTAACCTGGGGTGGTGATGAAGAAATCACAGTAGAAGAGCATGTAGACAGATTCAATGATTTTGCTGATAGAGAGGAATTTGATGATGAAGATGTGAAGCTAAGATTATTTTCACAAACCTTTGTCAGGGAAGTTAGAAAATGGTTTAAATCCCTTCCAGCTAGAAGCATTCATAATTGGGGAGAGTTTGAAGATAGTTTTATGAAGAAATGGGGAAATAGAAATAATCTGGTTCAAGCTCTTACCGAATATAATAACCTTAGAAGGTCACCTGATGAAACCGTTCAAAACTTCTCCAAGAGGTTTAATAAAGTGTTTAATTCCATCCCAGTCCGTTTGAAACCTATTGAGGCCTTGGCACAATTGAGATACGTTGAAGCATTTGATTCTGACTTCTCTCTGTTACTCAGAGAAAGGGACTTTGCTACTCTTGCTGACATGCAAAATGATGCAATTAAAGCAAAGGTGAACATGGTTGTTGCTAAAAAGTCAAAAATGGGAAAATCCAAACTGAAAGAAGAAGAGAAACCTTCCTCTTCATCCCCAGAAGATAAAATTGATTCACTGATGAAGACCATGGAGAAGCTGATGGATAGGTTGGCTCTTGGAAATACCTCTGCTCCTCCAGTGCAATAGGAGCCTCAATTTAGAAATCCTCAGTCTAGGAGACCTAAAAATCAACAAAGACCAAGGGAAAATAGGAATCAACAGCCTGATCCTCCAGTAAGACCTCCTTTCCAGCAGAACTTAGTTGATGAAGAAGATGAGCCTAAAGTCCCTGAAGAATCCATCCATTGTCTTGATGAAGAAGTGTCAAGAGTTTTCTTGACTAAGGAAGAACATGATGAATCTAGTATGAACAAACAAGGAGAGGAGCCTTTAGACTATTTAAAGGGTTATCAAAATGCTATCTTTGAAATGCAGAAACAATACAATCTCAGGAATAGAAATGTTCCAATTACAGCAAGAAAAGCACAACCCAAGAAAGATGGTTCAAAGGCTGTTGAAGACAAGAAGGAAAACCTAAAGGCTGCTGAGGGTAAAGTTGATTCTACATCTGGTAAAGGAGACATTCAAACTCCATCTCCTACTAAAGAAGTTGAAAAAACTATTTCTGTTTTTAACCTTGAGAATGAAATTACGAAGATCAAAATATCAGTCCCTTTTAGTGAAATCCTCAAGGTAGACAAGTACAGAAGTAAGATTGTAGAGATTCTTAATTCACAACCAGGAGTAGCTGGTATCTTAAATGTGCAAGAGGATAATCCTATTATCTACTTGGGTCCAAGATTTGAAGATGAACATAATGAAGAATTTCCTCCTTTCTACATAAGCATTAGCATTCACGATATGACCTTACACAATGCTATGTTAGATTCGAGGGCATCTCATAATCTTATGCCCAAGGTAATCATGGAAAGGTTGGGTTTGCAGGTGACCAGACCATATAAGGATTTATTCTCTTTTGCTTCAAAAAGAGTTCACTGCATTGGTTTGATTAAAGATGTTGTTGTGGGGCTAACTCAAATTCCAGCAAAGACAATTATCATGGACATTGTTGTGGCTGACATTCCACCTAAGTTTGGGATGCTTCTTTCAAGATCGTGGGTAGCAAAGATCAAAGGCACGATGCAGATGGACCTTACCTATGCTACAATCCCTGTTTTTGGGGAGCAAAGGAGGTTGTATCAGGAGAACAGAATGGCTTATATGGTAAGCAACAAAGACAAACCTCAAAATTTTCCTATTTATTCATTTGATACTGGTCTCATATCATCCATTCTTTTCAATGAGTCAGTTGGAGAGGAATCAGAGGAGAGGCTTTCAGAAAATCAATCTAAGGAGATTAGAAAGAAGATGAAAAAGAGACAATAGGCTGGTGGTCATTATACTTTGATGGATCAACATGAAGAGAAGGGGAAGGATCTGGGATTTGGATCACAAGTACAAATGAAGAAAGTAAGTTTCTATCCTACAAACTAAATTTTGATTGCACCAATAATATGGCTGAATATGAATCTCTGATTTTGGGCTTAGAAGCTTTGCTAAAGCTGAAGGCTAGAAACATTTTTGTTTGTGGAGATTCTGAATTAGTGATTAAACAAGTAGGAGGTGCATATCAAACCAAATATGTAAGGATGAGAGCATACATAAATTTAGTATTAGATATGTTGGAAAAGTTTCAGGCTTATTCCTTCACTGTCAAAACCAGAGACCAAAACACTATTGTAGACTCCCTTGCTGTTTCCGCCAATTTATTCATTGTTCCTATACATTCTTATAGAAAATATGAGGTGGAGATTCATCATCGACCAACTATACTAGATAAAATCATAAATTGGCAAGTCTTTGAGGATGACCAACAGGTAAAGAATTTCATTGAGTTAAAGGAAGAGTTTGAAAGCACTCAAATGGATCAACAAAATATGCTTGTGGAGTCAAAGGAAAAATCTGAAGTCTTGCAATTAAAAAACAATCTCATACCTAAGGGTCTCATTCCTCTTGAGAAATTGTTTGATCAAAATGATGTGTTCAAAGCTCAAAAATTGTAGGTTGATGAAGAGGAGGTAGAGAGTTGTAATTTAGGGAATTTAGTTGTATCTAGGATGGTTAAGATTTCAAAATTTATTTCAGCTGATATGAAGGCTAAATACATTGAGATGATGAAAAGGTTTATAGATGTCTTTGCATGGAGCTATGTTGATTTAAAACAATATGATTCTTCTATTACCCAACATACCATTCCTATTAAGGAGAATGAGAAACCTTTCAAGCAGAAGTTAAGAAGAATTAATCCTCTTCTTATGCCATTGATCGAAAAGGAAGTCAAGAAACTCTTTGATGCTAAAATCATTGTTCCAATCAGATTCTCAAATTGGCTTGCTAATTTGGTGCCAGTTAGAAAGAAGAATGGAGAGACCAGGATTTGTATAGACTTCAGAAATTTGAATAAAGCTTCATTGAAAGATAACTATCCTCTTCGTAAAATGGATTTAATTTTCAAAACATTGTTGGTTCACAAAGGATGTCTATGCTTGATGGTTTCTCAGGGTACAATCAGATTCTTGTTCATCTAGATGATCAAGAGAAGACAGTCTTCACAACGCCACGGGGAACGTTCATGTATGCCAAGATGCCTTTTGGTCTCATGAATGCAGGGGCCACTTTCCAGAGAGCAATGGATATTTCTTTTGCTGAAGAAAAGGATAAATCAGTGGTGGTATATCTTGATGATATCACAACTTTTTCAAAGAGTGAGGAAGACCATTTGAAACACCTTGAAAGAATTTTGCTGAAATGTAGAAGGTTTGGTATTTCTCTTAATCCCACTAAAAGTATTTTTGCTTTAACATCAGGCAAACTTCTTGGTCATATCATTTCTGAAGAAGGAATTAGGATGGATCCAAACAGAGTTATTGCAATTCAAAAGCTAGATTTTCCAAGAAGTAGGAAAGAGATTCAATCCTTTCTTGGAAAAGTGAACTTTGTTAGACGCTTCATTCCTAACTTTGCTGAAGTTGTCAAGAACATAACAAAGATGTTGAAGAACGGAGTAGACTTCAAATGGACAGCTGAAGCAAAGAAATATTTTGAGGAAATCAAGAAGGCACTCACACAAGCACCAATACTTATCACTCCAGATTTTACCAAGGAATTTCTTATTTTTACATTTGCTTTTGAAGATACAATTGCTGGAGTGTTGCTGCAAAAAGGAAATCAAGGTGTGGAACAACCCATTTCTTTATTTAGTAAGACATTGGCAAATGCTGAACTAAAGTACAATATCCTAGAGAAACAAGCCTACGCCTTGGTGAAAGCTATAAAAGATTTCAGAATCTATGTTTTGCATTCTCATATTGTCGCTTATGTTCCAAATGCTGTAGTAAAGGATATCTTGACACAGGGTGATCCGGATGGAAAAGGGGCAAGTGGATAGCAAAATTGTTGGAGTATGACATTGACATCAAGCCCACCAAATTGGTGAAAGGTCAAGGCTTGGCAAAGCTGATGACTCAGTCAAATCTTGACTGCCTTGACATTGATTTGAGTGCAGAAATCTCAGAAATTTCTGAGAGTGAAGAGGAGTTGGTCCAGATTAATGAAAAAATCTTGGTTTCAGAATGGTACAAGGACATAGCTTTTGTTCTATAGCATAATAAAGTTCTTGCCAATCTCTCAAAGTCCAAAGCTCGGTTTCTCAAGTTGAAATCTTTAAGATATTTTGTATATGACCAAAATTTGTTTTGGAAAGATGTAGGAGGGATCTTGTTAAATTGCCTCCTTGAAGAAGAAGTTGATAAAGTAATTGATGAGTTTCATAAAGGAGATTGTGGAGGTCACCATTATTGGAAAGCTACTACAAAGAAAATCTTAAGAGCTGGATATTTTTGGCCAAATATGTTTAGGGACACTTACAGAAGGGTGGCTTCATGTTGGATTTCAAGCCTCTGTGGTAGTTTTTTGTAGGTTCATGTTCCGGATTATCCACAGGTTCATGTTCTCAGGAATCAGAAAGAATTCGATGCTTTGAATGTCTTGTATTGGTCTCTTCCTATTATCTACAGTGGTATGAATGTGTGATTACTTAGAAATCACTAACAGTGCTCTAATTTCCTTCATGCATTTGTAAACTATGTTGGTTCTTTGTGTTTCTGGTGTATCCTACATGCATTGAGTTCTAAATGCCCTGACTTCTATGTAGAGATAACCTTACTGTAAATACTGAAGCATATTTGACTCCATAAACCCAATGGATACTTTCTAATTGCGTTTCCACCACTCATATTTTTACATTTGTTTCATAAGAGTTAGCCATCTTACTCATAATAAAAAATCATTAATCCTTTGAGAGAGTCCTCTTAGGTTGAGGAGGCTAAGCCTCAATCAAAGTAGGTTTGAAATAGTTACTTGAAGTCTACCTGATCATAGCACCCTATCAGGGTCTGATTTTGAGATAACAGAAGGGATTTTTAGTATGCATCGCACTTTTTGCATGTGGCAGGTGAGATGCATCTTACCCTTAGCACTGAGCAATCTGTATGGTCTAGTTTTGACCAGTTCTGAGTAGATTTTCAGGGAGAACTTGTGGGAGATGATGTAATCAGCTGACCTTGCTCCTTTAGGGTATGAAACAAAACTTTTAGGGACTTATAATCCCTTGGTTTATGGACATATGTGATTGGTGTTGCAGTGCCCAAATATGTCTATAACAATTGCCCCTTAAAGCATGAGGTCGTAAATCCTTTTGATGTTGGGTGAAATGCTTTATCATGAGGATTTGAGGTTTTTCAAACTATAAGGAGACTTGTAATAAGATACAATAAAATACATTATCTTCATAATATTTTCATGATCTAGCTGAGGCGGGCATTCCCATGCTCAGCTTTATAAATTCATTTTCATGTACATAGGACAGACAACTGTCTATGTGGAAGACTAATGATTCTGGTGGAGCCATCATCATTTAGCTTGGATGATTATCTATGCAGCAGTGATGTACATTTGATGTCTTTATTTTCTTGAATATATCACAGCTCAAATGGATGAAACTAGATCCGGGGTCTTCAAAACTCGTTGAATCTTCACCTGAAGTACAAGTCGATCCATGTGAATAGATGCTCTTGCGTTGAACATGGAAAGACATCGCCTGATTACCAACCAATGATGTAAGATGTTAACAGGCGCGAGAGGAATCACCGACAATGATAATGACCCTCAAGGTACTGTAGTACAATTCACATGGTGTGAATACATGAGTTGATGTCGAACACCACGCAAAATCTTTCGGTCGAAGGCCATTGATGTAAACCTATCGCCGGAAGTGAGAAACTTGCCATTGAGGCATGCAAGCTTCAAAGTACTGAAAGGCTTGTTCCTAAGTCAACTTCTTGCATAATGCGCTGATGTCGACAAGAAGTGACTTGTCGTAGGAGGGCCTTAATGAATCCCACATCTACGAAATGGAACGGAGCAAATGATTTTGTGGAGGTGAAAATGATCTGATGATACAGGGTTCAGGGTGGTGGTCATTAAAGAATGAAGCGTGAAGGTATTACAGTGGATGAGACACAAGCTGGGTTGGTCAATTCTCTGAGCGACTTCTCTTGAACATATCAGTGACACTGAAATGGATTGGTAGCGTTAACCCCAAAAATGGATGGTATGATGGACCAATGGTAATATGACCGGTGAGCGGAATAACCCAAATCGACTCAATCATGGTGATGGGGTGAAAGTGTCATGTTCAAGAGTGACTTGCTACCAATAAAGTTTCTTCAAGTTTTCTTCCCAATTTTTCCCCAGTCATTTCTGACCAGTACCTCTTTATTTTTGTCAAGATTGAGGAGGATAACATATGCTTGTTTTATAATTTTCCCTTCGGGAAAACCCGTTGCTATGTTTTAACGAGCCTAGTGATAGTGGAAGTCGTTCTTGTCTGCATGGACAAGTTTGTCGCTATTGTTTTTAACAAGTTTAACGACAAAGATAACATGGTCCTTTTTCAATTTTAGAGAGTCTGAAAAGGAACAAAAAGAAAACTCTAGTATTCCTTTTTCGTCATGTAATCCCTTAAGTCTGAAAAAATGTAAAATAATATGAAAGGGATTACTTTTTGATAGTTTTAACTAGCCAAACAACACAAGCGCTCGATCTTTATGTGTAATAATCCCTCAGGTACAAAAAGATTAAAATCTAGAGGAGGGATAGTGCTTCTGATCGCTTTAATGAGCTGGAGAGGCCAATTTCTCAGTAATATTTTCATATTTTACGAGTCAGATGAAAAGAGCTTAAAGGAGACTCGTTTTTTAAGGAATGAGTGATGTTTTTGGATAGCAGCTGGTTCCAAGTCAGTTTTGGAACTTTTCAATCACGACAGTGTAAAGAAGGTGGCTAACAGAATCACTCGTCGCATCTGTTCCTCAAAAGGGGTAAACAATCAAATGGAGGTGTATGATTGGCTAAAAGAGAGTGGAGGTGATAGTAAGAACATGACCAAGGCTCAAAAGATGATAATAATGCGATTGCAATGGTTATTTACCGAAGGTGGGTTCATTTTTTAATGAGATTAAACTCTGGTGGAACATATGCTCATTGCTAGGTTTATTTTTTAACGAGCTTAAACTTCACGTAAAACTGCTCGTGCCAGTCGTATAATAAGGATGTGTCATCGATAGGTTCGTTTTTTAGGGAGCTTTCCCCATTCAAAACTTTGCTCCGGAGCCTTTTGCATGCAAGCTAGGAATGACCAACTACTGTCCTAGGGGTTAGTTAACTACTGGGGTTAGGTAGGAAAACTCTTCCTTTACTTCGTCGGTGCCATTTGGCCCCTGCAAAGGTGAATGGTCGATAAGACCAATCACCTAATTTAAGCAGTCAAAGTCAGCAAAACTATGGGGTTAGAGTTACGCTGGTCACTTTTCAATTGTGTACAAAAGGTTTCCATGGCCTTAGGTATAGTGAAGTAGAGTTTCGAGGTTACCCTTCAATTTGCAGACAAAACACTTGCTCTGTCGGGAAAGGCATACCTTCTGATAGAGGTATGTTATTCCAGTCTAATCCCATTTTCCTAAATAGACGAGTGTGTCAGACTATTCATATATCCTCTACAGAAACCTACCCTATACCTGAAGTTTTCCTGCCGAAGCAGACCAGGGCGCATGCCCCCTGGGTTTTAGTCATAATCACCGAATCACCCGGGCTCATCAGGTGGATGGATTGGAGATTGATGAGACATTCATTATGAAAAAAGACCTGTTAGGGATGACATTTGACTATTAGCTATGTGTGAGCAGGGAAATGAAAGTTGGTCTATGAGCTAGACCACTTTGCCGTCATGCGGAAATCACATCACTCGAAAGAGTGAGGAGACAATGGCCCCCATGCTATAAATGTAGTCATGCCCAAGGAGAAGATTGTAATCTAAAGGTCCTTGGACTACCATTACATTTAGGTAGACAATTTTCCTTCTCAAAGTTATAGGCAAACTTGGAAGGATCCCTAACGGTCGACTGGTTCCTTTGTTGAAGCCTATCAGATTTCGCATCTTAGGTAGAAGTGATGGCGAACCAAGCGCTTTCCAAGCAGTTGAGGAAAGGATACTCACAGAAGCCCCTTCATCTATGATAGTGCCAACCATGACCATTCTGTAAGCTTGTACAATGATTTAGAATGGTACATTAGACGGTAGACAGTTTCTACCTAGTAGATTCCAATCGAAGAAAATGATTAGGTTGCTTGGAGGTGGGACCGAATAAATGGCCAGATACATTTCTGATGAAATTCCTTCCTGCGGTAAAGGAATGGGTAGATTTCCCCCATGTTCATCGGAGTCTATGTTTATGAAGAGAATTTGAATGGTGTCATTCTCATTCTCTTTGGTGATTGTATCATTTGAAGGTAGACCTTCTGAAGACAAGACTGGGTCGATTGCCATCTCGACCTGTTGAATTTGGTCCGGTGTGGACTCAGAGGGTTTATATTCAATGATAGATTGTTCGACCGACCACAAAGGTGTGTCAGTCAGATTTTCAACAAGCGACGGACTCGACAAGAGTTTCTTGTATCCAGGAGGAAGCCGTAGCTGTGTAGCAGGACGGTTATCCAAGACTCTTTTAGCTTTGTCTAGGAAGGGACAACAGTGGATGGCATGATCGCCATCACACAATCTACAAGAAATTTTAGATCTTCCTTTTTGTCCAGTGACTTCGTTTTCACTAGTTGATGGTGTACTTTCAACATGATCGTCAGAGGTTGATGACACCGGATTGTGCAAGCAGGGAGACTAGTCCCTTAAGATCCGTGGGATGCAAGGACAATCTCGATGATAATGGTCTCCTTTGCAAATGACACATGGAGATTTAGGTTTGGATGGTGCAGTGTGTGGATTTTCGCTAGATGATGCATGGTTGCCCCTTTTTTCCATTGGCTCCTTCTTCTTCTTCTCCTTCCCTTTCTTCTTCTTCTTAGTTACTTGGTCCTTAGCTTTACCAGCTCTACCAAGCGAAGAGGAAGAAGGAGAGGGAGAAATAAACAAAGTAGAAGGTTGGGGGGTAACTCTAGTATCATCTGGTTGCTGATTTGATTTCTTAGGAATCATGGTGCTTTGAACGACAGAGGTTGAGAAGAACCATAGTTGTAGGCCAATTGTTAGTCCTGGAAGGGACAATGTGGCCATTTGAGGTGCACCAACATCTCCCCAGGAGGAAAAAGGACTAGGATTTCCCCCAAATGGAAATCCTTTGTTGGTGGATTCCATTTTCTCAACCTAAAATCAACGAGGGAATAGTGACTTTATTCTGATTAAAATAAACTTTATGATGCTTTGACACAAATTGCTTTTTCAATTTTTAAGAGTTGAGAAAAATGTAAAGATGACTCTAGTCACCTTCGATTTTTAATGAGCTTGAAGTGACAAGTGCTCAGATGGACCTTTTCTGTTAAGGAGTCTAAAAAGGAACAAAAGTGAATACTCTGGAAATCTAGACAGAGGGATTACCAAACCAATCGCAAAACTACAGAATGCTTTTTATGCTACGGCAGTCAATATTCCTGAATGCTGTGTTAAGTGCATTGAGATCGATAGGGCGGCAGACCCGGCTTCCTAAGGATAAAGGATATAGCCTATTGTGGTCTCCCAGTATATACTCGATGGTACGTGGGAGCACAAGTCTGTACTAGCACTTTTCGTCTCAAAGAGGAGGAACCACCCAACCTTCGATGAAAGTGATAGTTACCAGGCTTTACGATGCTGGAATACATCTCTAGCCTAGACTTCTAAATGTTGTGCATTAGGTTCCAAAGCGTTTTTATGTTAATTGAATTTATTTTACAGTTGATCTTTCTTAAGAAGTTTGTCTTTGAGGTTCACTGCATGATGTAGATATACAATTCCTAAATATGAAATCTAAGATGATAAACAATCATTTACTCTTCTTTTTGCAATGAAAATCCTGGCTACTAAGGAAAGATAAGCGAATTTCTTTCAACATAGAGCAGAGAGCACACACTAGATGCGCTGTCCTAAATCAAAATCAACAAGCAGTTTATATGCAAATGCACATGCATGTATTTGTTTTCCGCTTTCTTAATGTGTGAATGATAAAAAGAATGCTAAGTACAAATCTAAATTATCTTTTCAAAGTGACAATACTAACAATTTTCTCTTCAAATGACGAAAGGAAGACAAAGACGACACTTTGCGATTTTGAATTGAAAACTGCTTTTGACACTCGAAATACTATTAATTCAAATCAAATACAAGAGTAACAGTGTAATCAACCATCAAAAAGAGTGGGATTCTTTTCTTTAACTGAAAATGAAACTTGCGACACTTCCAAATGAAAATACGATAGTTCGGTTAAGCTACCTTTTTGTAAAGGAGAACTGCAAATGATGAAAAAATACATAAAAACATTCACAATTCTTTGTACATTGGAGGCTGAATAATGCAAAGGAAGGGAGTTTCAATAGTGGTATACTGATCATAGACAGCAAAACTCCTAAATAAATCTGAGGAGAGTGAAGAAAAAACCAAAATCTGGAGGCAAAAACAATCTTATCTGATCATCGCACCTATAACATAGGGAAACAGGGATGCATCTCACCTACTGTACATGGGAGGTGCGATGCATCCAGACTGTCAAAAGGAGACAATACGATGGTCCAGGGACGCGAATTTAACTTGGTTTTTGGTCATAGTTTGCAACTTAGTTCAGGGATTTAAGCTGAGCTAATGATAGTCAGTAATTTTGTGGAGGTGAAAATGATCTGATGATACAGGGTTCAGGGCGGTGGTCATTAAAGAATGAAGAGTGAAGGTATTACAGTGGATGAGACACAAGCTGGGTTGGTGAATTCTCTGAGCGACTTCTCTTGAACATATCGATGACACTGAAATGGATTGGTAGCGTTAACCCCAAAAATGGATGGTATGATGGACCAATGGTAATATGACCAGTGAGCGGAATAACCCAAATCGACTCGATCATGGTGATGGGTTGAAAGTGTCATGTTCAAGAGTGACTTGCTACCAATAAAGTTTCTTCAAGTTTTCTTCCCAATTTTTCCCTAGTCATTTCTGACCAGTACCTCTTTATTTTTGTCAAGATTGAGGAGGATAACATATGCTTGTTTTATAATTTGCCCTTCGGGAAAACCCGTTGCTATGTTTTAACGAGCCTAGCAATAGTGGAACTCGTTCTTGTCTGCATGGACAAGTTTGTCGCTATTGTTTTTAACAAGTTTAACGACAAATATAACATGGTCCTTTTTCAATTTTAGAGAGTCTGAAAAGGAACAAAAAGAAAACTCCAGTATTCCTTTTTCGTCATGTAATCCCTTAAGTTCGAAAAAAATGTAAAATAATATGAAAGGGATTACTTTTCAATAGTTTTAACTAGCCGAACAACACAAGCGCTCGATCTTTTTGTGTAATAATCCCTCAGGTCCAAAAAGATTAAAATCTAGAGGAGGGATAGCGCTTCTGATCACTTTAACGAGCTGGAGAGGCCAATTTCTCAGTAATATTTTTATATTTTACGAGTCAGATGAAAAGAGCTTAAAGGAGACTCGTTTTTTAAGGAATGAGTGATGTTTTCGGATAACAGCTGGTTCCAAGTCAGGTTTGGAACTTTTCAATCACGACAGTGTAAAGAAGGTGGCTAACAGAATCACTCGTCGCATCTGTTCCTCAAAAGGGGTAAACAATCAAATGGATGTGTATGATTGGCTAAAAGAGAGTGGAGGTGATAGTAAGAACATGACCAAGGCTCAAAAGATGATAATAATGCGATTGCAATGGTTATTTACCGAAGGTGGGTTCATTTTTTAATGAGATTAAACTCTGGTGGAACATATGCTCATTGCTAGGTTTATTTTTTAACGAGCTTAAACTTCACGTAAAACTGCTCGTGCCAGTCATATAATAAGGATGTGTCATCGATAGGTTCATTTTTTAGGGAGCTTGCCCCATTCAAAACTTTGCTCCAGAGACTTTTGCATGCAAGCTAGGAATGACCAACTACTATCCTAGGGGTTAGTTAACTACTAGGGTTAGGTAGGAAAACTCTTCCTTTACTTCATCGGTGCCATTTGGCCCCTGCAAAGGTGAATGGTCGATCAGACCAATCACCTAATTTAAGCAGTCAAAGTCAGCAAAAATATGGCGTTAGAGTTACGCTGGTCGCTTTTCAATTGTGTACAAAAGGTTTGCATGGCCTTAGGTATAGCGAAGTAGAGTTTCCAGGTTACCCTTCAATTTGTAGACAAAACACTTGCTATGTCGGGAAAGGCATACGTTCTGATAGAGGTATGTTATTCCAGTCTAATCCCATTTTCCTAAATAGACGAGTGTGTCAGACTAGTCATATATCCTCTACAGAAACCTACCCTATACCTGAAGTTTTCCTGCCGAAGAAGACCAGGGTGCATGCCCCCTGGGTTTTAGTCACAATCACCGAATCACTCGCGCTCATCAGGTGGATGGATTGGAGATTGATGAGACATTCATTGTGAAAAAAGAGCTATTAGGGATGACATTTGACTATTAGCTATGTGTGAGCCGGGAAATGAAAGCTGGTCTACGAGCTAGACCACTTTGCCGTCATGCGGAAATCACATCACTCGAAAGAGTGAGGAGACAATGGCTCCCATGCTATAAATGTAGTCATGCCCAAGGAGAAGATTGTAATCTAAAGGTCCTTGGACTACCATTACATTTAGGTAGACAATTTTCCTTCTCAAAGTTATAGGCAAACTTGGAAGGATCCCTAACAGTCGACTGGTTCCTTTGTTAAAGCCTATCAGATTTCGCATCTTAGGTAGAAGTGATGGCGAACCAAGCGCTTTCCAAGCAGTTGAAGAAAAGATACTCACAGAAGCCCCTTCATCTATGATAGTACCGACCATGACCATTTTGTAAGCTTGTACAATGATTCAAAATGGTACATTAGACGGTAGACAGTTTCTACCTAGTAGATTCCAATCGAAGGAAACGATTAGGTTGCTTGGAGGTGGGACCGAATAAATGGCCAGATACATTTCTGATGAAATTCCTTCCTGTGGTAAAGGAATGGGTAGATTTCCCCCATGTTCATCGGAGTCTGCGTTTATGAAGAGAATTTGAATGGTGTCATTCTCATTCTCTTTGGTGATTGTATCATTTGAAGGTAGACCTTCTGAAGACAAGACTGGGTCGACTGCCATCTCGACCTGTTGAATTTGGTCCGGTGTGGACTCAGAGGGTTTATATTCAATGATAGATTGTTCGACCAACCAAAAAGGTGTGTCAGTCAGATTTTCAACTAGCGACGGACTCGGCAAGAGTTTCTTGTATCCAGGAGGAAGCCGTAGCGGTGTAGCAGGATGGTTATCCAAGACTCTTTTAGCTTTGTCTAGGAAGGGACAACAGTGGATGGCATGATCGCCTTCACACAATCTACAAGGAATTTTAGATCTTCCTTTTTGTCCAGTGACTTCGTTTTCACTAGTTGATGGTGTACTTTCAACATTATCGTCAGAGGTTGATGACACCGGATTGTGTAAGCGGGGAGACTAGTCCCTTAAGATCTGTGGGATGCAAGGACAATCTCGATGATAATGGTCTCCTTTGCAAATGACACATGGAGATTTAGGTTTGGATGGTGTAGTGTGTGGATTTTCACTAGATGATGCATGTTTGCCCCTTTTTGCCATTGGCTCCTTCTTCTTTTTCTCCTTCCCTTTCTTCTTCTTCTTAGTTACTTGGTCCTTAGCTTTACCAGCTCTACCAAGCAAAGAGGAAGAAGGAGAGGGAGAAATAAACGAAGTAGAAGGTTGGGGGGTAACTCTAGTATCATCTGGTTGCTGATTTGATTGCTTAGGAATCATGGTGCTTTGAACAACAGAGGTTGAGAAGAACCATAATTGTAGGCCAATTGTTAGTCCTGGAAGGGACAATGTGGCCATATGAGGTGCACCAACATCAACCCCGGAGGAAAAAGGACTAGGATTTCCCCCAAAGGGAAATCCTTTGTTGGTGGACTCCATTTTCTCAACCTAAGATCAACGAGGGAATAGTGACTTTATTCTGATTAAAATAAACTTTATGACGCTTTGACAAAAATTGCTTTTTCAATTTTTAAGAGTCGAGAAAAAGCTAAAGATGGCTCTAGTCACCTTCGATTTTTAATGAGCTTGAAGTGACAAGTGCTCAGATGGACCTTTTCTGTTAAGGAGTCTGAAAAGGAAAAAAAGTGAATACTCTGGAAATCTAGACAGAGGGATTACCAAACCAATCGCAAAACTACAGAATGCTTTTTACGCTACGACAGTCAATCTTCCTGAATGCTGTGTTCAATGCATTGCGATCGATAGGGCGGCAGACCCGGCTTCCTAAGGATAAAGGATATAGCTTATTGTGGTCTCCCAGTATATACTCGACGGTACGTGGGAGCACAAGTCCGTACTGGCACTTGTCGTCTCAAAGAGGAGGAACCACCCAACCTTCGATGAAAGCGATAGTTACCAGGCTTTACGATGCTGGAATACATCTCTAGCCTAGACTTCTAAATGTTGTGCATTAGGTTCTAAAGCGTTTTTATGTTCATTGAATTTATTTTACAGTTGATCTTTCTTAAGAAGTTTGTCTTTGAGGTTCACTGCATGATGTAGATATACAATTCCTAAATATGCAATCTAAGATGATAAACAATCATTTACTCTTCTTTTTTCAATGAAAATCCTGGCTACTAAGGAAAGAGAAGCGAATTTCTTTCAACATAGAGCAGAGAGCACACACTAGATGCATTGTCCTAAATCAAAATCAACAAGCAGTTTAAATGCAAATGCACATGCATGTATTTGTTTTCCGCTTTCTTAATGTGTGAATGATAAAAATAATGCTAAGTACAAATCTAAATTATCTTTTCAAAGTGACAATACTAACAATTTTCTCTTCAAATGACGAAAGGAAGAAAAAGACGACACTTTGCGATTTTGAATTGAAAACTGATTTTGACACTTGAAATACTATTAATTCAAATCAAATACAAGAGTAACAGTGTAATCGACCATCAGAAAGAGTGGGATTCTTTTCTTTAACTGAAAACGACACTTGCGACACTTCCAAATGAAAAGACGATAGTTCGATTAAGCTACTTTTTTGTAAAGGAGAACTGCAAATGATGAAAAAATACATAAAAACATTCACAATTTTTTGTACATTGGAGGCTGAATAATGCAAAGGAAGGGAGTTTCAATAGTGGTATACTGATCATAGGCAACAAAACTCCTAAATAAATCTGAGGAGAGTGAAGAAAAAACCAAAATCTGGAGGCAAAAACAATCTTATTTGATCATCACACCTATAACATAGGGAAACAGGGATGCATCTCACCTACTGTACATGGGAGGTGCGATGCATCCAGACTGTCAAAAGGAGACAGTACGATGGTCCAGGGACGCGACTTTAACTTGGTTTTTGGTCATAGTTTGCAACTTAGTTCAGGGATTTAAGCTGAGCTAATGATAATCAGTAAATACAAAGTGTAGGGGCTGATCTAATAAGGTTACTTGAGCCACCACCAAGGAAATTAGGATGTTTGCAAGTCAGATGTTTAATTCATAAACTAACCTGGAGATTGACTGAAGCATCATTTATCTACTTTGATGTTGCATAGCAAAAGTAGTTCGAAGGCTAGCTGACATAACTTCAGGCTCCATCTATAGTTTATAAAGTAAACAAGCTATTCGCTCCCTAGCAAAGTCGCCATTTTGTTATTGGGAAAAATAGTGTCCATTTAGAGCTTCTAGTCCCACTAAGACGGGTAGCTATCTTAGAAACAAACAAACTAAAGTTACTTGTGTTTTCCTTTATGAGAAGTAGATGAAAGAGGAGCAGAGAGTACCAACCTCAGTCTTTCGCTTGGATCCTTGCTTGTTTCCTCTCCCATTTGACAGATCTTCGCCGCTCCTTCCTCGCTTGTCCTGCTTCAAAGAACACCTATAGAGTCAAAGCAGCATAATACCATCAAAGCATAGAGATCTACAATCATAAAAAATATAGGATCAGATATATATTGACCACACAAATACATATATCCACTCAGACATACAAGAATATGGAGGAAAACTCAAATAACTTTATTGATAGAAAGAGTAGAAGAGAGGATTACAACCCATTGATCTAACCCAGCGCCATCCTCCAGCATGAAAGCCCTTCTTCACCTCATGAAAAGTTAGATCACCCAACACTATGATGTTCCACAAAGAAACCAACAACACTTCCTTACAAAATACAAGATTCCAGCCTCTTGGATCTCTGGGATGAGGGATCCATATATAGATGATTGCAGGTGGGTGAGTTAGCTTCTAGGATTTTGATTAGTTTCCTCTCTCTGATAGTTCTTGGTTCCACTTGGAGATTCATGATCTCTTATTCATCCCTGGGCGAATTCAGAGAGGCAAGTGTCAAATTGGCAGTTTCTAGAAGATTCTCTGGGTTTCCACCTAGCCAACTGCTTCTACCATTTTTCTGCTCTTGCTCATCGTACCCTACAAAAGGGCTTTTTAGTATGCATCAAACTTTTTGCATCTGGCAGGTGAGATGCATCGCACCCTTAGCACTGTGCAGTCTGTATGGTCCAGTTTTGACCATTTCTGAGTAGTTTTTCAGGGAGAACTTCTGGGAGATGATGTAATCAGCTGACCTTGCTCCTTTAGGGTATGAAACAACACATTTAGGGAATTAGAAGCCCTTGGTTTATGGACATATGTGATTGTGGTTGTAGTACCCAAATATGTCTGTAACAATGGGCTCGGGTGGAGTCCAGCCAAAACCACTTACCTCCTACGGCCTGCTCGAAATCCCACTTGTTTCGTGATTTCCCTTTGTATTTTAAAAATGCATGAAAACATTTAAAAAACCCATAAAATGGCTTTAGACGAACTTGAAATATTATATATTTTCATTCATAAACTGTTTCGGGTTTGGTTTCATCGCATTGGCACATTTCCTTCGTATTTCATTTATTTAGCAAAAAACACAAATACAAAGGAAAATGTCATTTTCTGGATCTCAAAATATATGAAATATCACCTATATCTCCATAGGGTCTGGCTATCACGAATTATGTTTATATCGGCCCCTCTCCATTGTAATGCGATGTTGCGATGTGATTGATCATAATCGCATATCGCACATACCCCTGGTCCATTTGTAAGCACTCCTTTGTGGTTTGCCGACGCGATATTGCGATTCAACTTGGGCCGTCGATCTGCACACTTGATTGATGGTCCTCATTGACCTCGCTGATCTTTGTCGCATATTCCATGTGGTCTCCGCTGATAGCCTCCACTTACCACCACCGATTGTGATTTTCCGATCGGATCTGGACTGATGATCGACTAGATCCGACGGCTCCTATGCATTGCTCCGTTGACCTCTGATAGGCTTCATTTCACTATTTTCTTTATGCTTTTGCCTCCCGATAGTGTTATCTGACTTTTCTAAAATTTCTTCTCATGCAATAGTTTTGATCTTTAGAAGACTTAGAGGGTTTTCTAGGATCCATTTGGATCAGAAAGGGTGGTGAGTAGGCTCTCACAGAGTCAATGAAGTAAAAGTTCAAGCTGATGAAGAAGTCACAGAGGTATGCTATCTCTAGCATCTGCGACCCCACTGTGAAGGTAGCGACACAGATCCTCACAGGGAAGGTAATGAGGAAATGTCATGCTAATGAGGTGTTGATGCCTGTCATCATGCTTGCACAATAGTGCGCTGAAGGAGTCCAGTTTAACTCGTCAGACTACCTTCGCGGAGATTTCTTGGCGAACTTCTGCAAAGCACAAGAGCGCAAAAAGACATTCCACTACGTTTGGCTCTTCTTGTCGATTGTGCTGGTAGCATGGGAGCTACCAGAGGATAGCCAGTTCCCTTCGGTCACTGTGGGCGACCAAGGATGCGCAGCGAGTTCGGGACATCAAGATCTTTTGGATCTTGATGGAGATGAACATCAGGATGGCCATCAATCACAAGCCATGATTTTCGCCCATGGCGTATGCCAACCTATAGCGCTACGCCGAGTTTAAAGCTGATTTCCACCGAATATCCATCAGGGTGCGGAAGGACCATGTGCAGAAGTGGTACGGCTTGCCGTATCTGGCCACGGATGATGCCATTGATGCGGTGCTTAACCAATGGCTGGCGGAGTGGTGCACTACCACGACTTGGAGATTGGCAGGAGCAAGTCCGTCACACAAAAGAAAAAGGAGAAGGTCAAGCTAAATATGGTACAACTGTTCGAGAAAACAAAAAATGAGGCCATTGATAAGACCCTAGCAGAGCAGGAAGGAAAGTAGAAAGGTGGAACAGAGCGTGTCTCTGGCAAAGGCACGAGGTTTCCTTCACTTGAGATAGAAGAGGAAGAAACAAAATAGCACGGCGCAGACCCTTAGGAGACATCTGCCCACATTAAGCGCCCAAGAGAACTAGAGAAGGGAGGGTCTAGGAAGAAACCAAAGGCGACCAAGACCTCGCTGGACCCTATCACATTGACAGAGGGAGACTTACATGATATCGGTGACACAATTAGGGGTGTCACCACGGAGGCCTTGCAACAATTTGAACAATAGCAACAGATCATCCTAGGGGCTATCTAGATAGGGTTGCAAGAGTTGTAGACCCACGCGTCGTAGGCTAGTACAGTGTCTACTAGCTTATTTGTCGACACTTCAGAGGCTGTTGATATGCTGCCCACGAATGCTTCTAGTGTGATAGTGCTATCGGATGGAGCATTGACCACCGAAAATGAGGCTGGTAGGCCCACTATGAGCGACCTGAAGGGAGTGGGGTTGAACTTGGCAGCGCTTCCACACGAAGCACTCCACCTCTTGTAGGATGGAGTAATTGCATAACTGAGGGCATGAGAGCACTACGCCCTCTAGGAGATCAACAAACAATGGATCGACAACGAGCAGATGGCCCTATAGAGAAATACTTCCATCGCCGCTGAGACCGAGGAGACCAATATGAGCAAGAAGATTATGAAAGTCATTGAGCAAGCATGCCAAATGGTCCCAGAGTTGGCCATTCTGGAGGAGGAGATAGTTCAGGTATGCATCCACAAGTTGACCATAGGGGTGCATGACACTTAGACTGAGATGGTGCGAGTTCAGTTGGAGTTGAACCTACAAATTATCGAGCTATAGTTGAGGGCCTAGCCTTCAACACCACCAAAAGTAAAGGAAAAATGGGCAACTGCTATCACAAAAGTAGTAGTGGTGGTGGATAGTGCAGTACTAGACTGCACATAGTAGTTTGAGCAATCACTTGAGGTCCTAACAAGCTTGCAGGAGGACCCCAATATAAAAAATCTAGAGAAGGAAGTGCACAAGCTCCAGTAGCACTACGATGAGGTTAAGGGCATAGTGTGAACCGTTGCGCTGACATAAAGGATAGCCAAGTTGCAGGAGGCCAAGCAGCTAAAGGAACAGGTGTATGCGGCGCTGCACAAGGAAGCAGTGCTGAAGGTGAGACTAAAGCCTTGGCTGGAGGAAGCTTATGTAGTCACAGGAAATATTAAAGGCAATCTTGTGACTCTGTAAGCGACACAACAAAAACTTCAGGTTGATAGCACAGGGGCAGTGACTGAGCAGATAGTGGAAGACGTGAAGCAGGTGGAAGCTCTGTGCACGACCGAGGTAGTGGTCATACAGGTTGAGTTGGAAGAGCTTCGTGCAAAGATATCCGTGCCTAATGAGTGACTTGAGGGCAAGTCGCAATGTTTGTGTTGGGGCCTGTTGGGAGCGGGATCCCCTAAGGGCAGTTTTGAGGTTAAAATTCCATGTTTGAGTCAAATTTTGTAATAAAATTGTAAAGAATCCACATTTTGTGGTCACAGAGCACGAAGGTGTCATGTGTCATAAAGGGTGGTCCGCCCTTAGTTTGGTAAAGAAAAGTCAGCTGTAAGAGATCAACCCATGGTTCGCAGACCATGGGATTGTATAAAAAGAGCTAAGCTCTAACTAGTTTTAGAGACACATAATGTAAGAGAGTCGTAGCTTTGAAGTAAGAAGTCTAAACCTTGGGTCGTAGCATAGGTAGAGGCTCTGCAGCTGAGTGCACAGAGGCCCAGGGTAGAAGTCTGCAGCTGAGTGCGCGGACCCCTGCAACTATGTGCGTAGGGTAGATAGAGTCTGTAATCACTTGGAAGATATCAATAAAGAGAAATATTTGACAGTTCCTGTGCCTTTGTTCTGTTGATGCATTTTGATATGTTATGTATGAATTTCCTTTATTATGCTTATGTGATGCACGAATGAATGAAATTACATGGAATAATTGAACGCAGTTACGAATATTTGTTTACGTGGTGTTAACTATAATTGTTTGATAAGATAAGCAAGTCACTTAGATTAATTGGGGAATTTGCACGGCACGCTGCCATAGTAGCGCGAAAGTACCTGATCAACAGGATAGGGTTACACAAAGGTCGATCATACCTTTTCACGGAGGTATTGAAGGACAGAATAAAGGGCTGGTCTTGCAAGACCTAGAGCGAAGTGACATGTGTGAAGGTAGGGATAGAGGGAATCAAATGACATCACAACCATCTCAGGGTGTGGAAACTTGGTTCCAACATCCCCCCATACTACTTCGGGTGAGACTTTGGTCCACGCTCTACAGGTTGATGTGAAAGGATGAGTAGTGTAGGGATTTGTTTGGCTAATTAACACTGAAAATGGGTCAGACCCCCTAAATCCAACAACAACCATCACAATTTTCAGTATCGTAAGAGCGATGATTCTAAAATTAGGGTTTTAGAGCGATTTCCTTCAGGGGAAGCTAAAGGCATTTTCTAATTAGTGTTTTAGAAAGGATCTAAGTTGCATATTTGAATGAGTACACTACATGATGGTCATGTTTCAACCACTTCAGGGTATTCCACAGGAAAGTGCGGGAGGTGTGAGAAAATACTGTGTAATAGTGGGTTTTTCAATTTTCTCCCAGGCTTCTTCCTACATAATTCCTTAACTGCTTTTACATAAATCAGAATGTCTTGTATGGCTTGGAGGAGCAGAATATTTATACACAAAATTTTCAATTCTCCTAAGATATCCAAATTAGGATTGACAGCAGGTTTAGTTATTGCTAGTCTCTTGAGGAATAGGGGAGAAGAAATTATAATTTTATCAGAATTTTGTTGCTCGACTGTGTCTTCTTCCTGTTTTATTCCCATTGCAATCACAATCGAAGGATTTCTTGTGGGTTGTTTTTCATTTTCAGTTTCTTCATTTTCTTTTATGGAAATAATGTACCTTTACCTTAGTCAAAGCTCATTGCATTCTACTGGTTTTGTGTCATTATCTGAATTCTTAAGGATTTGTACATATTGGACCAGTCTATTATTAGGATTTAGATTTGGTTGAGTTGGAAGTTGGTTGTGTACTGATGGCTGAGGGTTCTAAAATGGACCAAGAAATGTTGGCTGAGGTTGAGAACCTGCTCCCATGGGTAAATTGTTCATCCTCATAGGGCACTTCTAGTTATGAGGCCAATTTGGGTTCTTTGAAGTGGAAGCAACTCACTGTGATGGGTAAGGATTATTAGCTGAATTTTTCTAGAAGGTGGCATGGCATTGTGGATTTGGTCGGCCATCCCCTAGGAAGGGTTGGTTTGGCTAGGGTGACATGGAATACTGTTGGGATTTCCAAGCAGAGAAGTATGGTTGACCTTGCCATGTTGTTCCAGGATTTTTCTGTTCATTATATTGCGTAGGAAGGAACAAAGACTGGTCTTGTGGCATACCTGAGGGTCATGCTTTCCATTGTCAATGTTGTTCCATTAAGTGTGTTGGCTATGTTCCTTCTTCAGCTTCTTTGAACACTGGTTTTAATATAGGAAGTGATGGACATTGAACCATTGCATGGTCCTTGGTTCATATAGAGCATGTCTAAATCACGTCCAAAGGACATTCTCTTTGAATGTGCTTCTTTTGGCAACATGGGTAGAAAATGACTAACATTTGTTCTACCTCAACTTGTCTTTGTATGGCATGTAAGACGTCTAAATTTGTAGTCAATGTGCCTAATATATTTGTCTTGAAATATTCCAAGAGGTTGCCTATCTTTGTTATCATCACGCCTCAACTAGGAGGTTTGCTTCCTTTAGTCATGGAGTCTTGGCTTCCTAGCTTGATGTGTGTGCTACCCCGTGAACACCTGATACACAACTAAAAAAATGTGTCATTGTCTTCTTGATAAATCTCACCTTTCCCCATTAGATTTAAAGTTTCTACCCATTCTTCTCTGATTCCATTTATTAAAATGGATTTCATGACTGCTTTTGGCAATGTGGAGTGGGGGGATCGCTGCAAATTATACTAAAACCGTTCAACGTATTCTTCTAAAGTTTCATTATCCTTGGCAGACATTTTGAAGACTTCATATTTTAGATCCCTAGTCCTATAATAGTCTTGGTATTTGGTAAGAAAATCATTTTTCATGTCATCCTAGGAGTTAATGGTATTTCCACCCAAACCCATAAACCATCGCAACGTTGCTCCCTTTAAGGTGGAGGGGAACAACTTCAGTTTTTGAGGATTAGTGGTTTAATCATAACCTCTGCACATGACATCAAACTCAAATAGAAAAGAATCCAGATCCTTTGAGGTCATCCCGTGAAAGGTTGGGATATTTTGTAAAGGAATAGCTTTCATCGAGGCATTGGCTACTGGGTCGACGATAGGGCATTCCAACGTCGAGGTTTGACCTTGAGGTGGTTGATTCATCATTTGGTCAAAGATGTGCCAATAATATTCATGGATTTCTTGGTGAGGCGGTGTTATCTGGGTGGATGGAGTATTCAAAATTCGAAGGGGCTTTACTGCACTACTCAGATCTGGGATATTATGTACTTCGTTTTTAGCCAGGATCACAGGAGATCCCAGTTTAGATGGTTGTGGATCTACCTTAGCAGCTCCATTGGTTTCTCCCTCTCCTTCTTTCAAATTACACGATTTTCCCTCTTGTGGAGGACCAAAGTATTGATTATTTGTATTTTGGAAACTTTGCTCAAATCCTTTAGTTTTGCTATGGATATCGACATAAGCTGTAGTTGGTGATTTTGCTACTTGAGGGATCAAAGTAGAGACCTTTCTAGATACTGTTCGAGGTCCTACTAATGCCCGAGATTCAAATCTTAAAATTATTTCGTCTATAAACGTTGGTCTCTGAAGGGTCGTCGATCCTTGGGTTTTGGTGGTTTTTGGTATTGATTTCTGATCTATTGGTATCTTTTTTCTCCTATTCATTCATTCCTACACTACCTCTTCATATCTATTGAGAGCGAGCAATAGGAACAAGCTTTTTGCTTCCTGTGTACATAGGTTCTTACCCCCTATTTTCAATACCCTAATCTCTTTAGAGACACAAATTAGCTATTATCTTGACAACCTCCCCGACAACGACACCAAAATGTTGGTGCACTAAGATGACTTTATAAATCAATCTTAATCCTACATTAATATATCAACCTGGGATTCGTCTATCTATTTCAAGGTTGTAAGCATTATCTGTGCGATAACAATCAGAGATTGAAATGAAAGTAATTAATCCTAACTAATCGTTGCTGAAATAAACAATTGTTTAACAACTCATTAACTCTTAGAAATGCAGAAGATGAGTTATTCTATAATTCGAAATTGGAAAGATAAATCACTTGCAAAATACTTTCAAACAAGGATCTTAATCCAATGTCCTAATACAAGAGAGGAAATCAACCTGAATAATCAAATCCACATGCATTAAATGAGACTATTCAAATCATACTAATTACGAAGAATCTTCAAAGCTTGAAGTAATTGTAGAAAGCATATACTAAGAGGGAGCAACAATCATATACAAAATTAGTTTCTATAAATAAAAAGAATATTAACTAAGCTATATCATCTACCCTAACTCAACCTAGAGAAGAAACAACAGCGTAAATCTTGACAGTAAAACTAAATAGCACAATACAAGGAGCAGTGGATCTTCCAGTGACCGGGACCAAAGCCTCTAGAAAAAAACTTTATTTAAACCCAATACATAGATTTAATGGAAAACTTCAAGTCTTTCATTAACTATCAAAAGAATTACAAAATCACTTCGACTCCTTAAAGTTCAATCTGCATTCGCAGCCTTGTTGGAATTTTACAAATTACAAAGTTACAAAGTTTTTTTCATTTTGATTTACTAGCGTTATATATTTTATGAACTGCTAGCAAAATCAGAGCTTATCCTGAACAATCGGATTTCCACATCAATCCCATATTTTTCCTCCGCCTTTAGCTTGTTTCGTACATCTATAATCAATGACATCTCCCTTTCTTGGCACTGTCGTCTTATCCGAAAGGAACAACAATTGTACAATCCAGTAAACCTGTGCACAAACAAGTGGAAACTTAGGCTTTTGATACTAAAAACATGCAATTTTTTCAACACTACTTTCTATTTTCTTTTCGTGGCCTTTCTTGGAGAATGTGCTCAAGATGAGAGTAAATTCATGGAAAAAGATATGATTAATTAAGTAAATGAGGAGGAAAAACATACATTTTTCATGACCCAACAATTGGAACACAGTTCAAAGGCATGTAGCCACCACATCTCTTCTTAGAGATAAGCTACCATTGCCCAAGCTATTTTATTTCCATTATGTATGTAATCATATTTCAGTTCTTTGATATATTTAATGAAATGAAGTTTTATTCCCGCTCCATCTATGTGTTTATGTTTATATCTATATTATGTTGTGTTCCTGCACAAGTCTAGATTAGTATTCCTACCAGGGGTGCCACCATCTCATGCAAGAGAACCATCTCATTATCTAACTGCTCCATAGCATCCTTCATCGGCCCTAGTTTTTCAAGCATAGCTGCTTGGAATTACCTTGTGCTAAGACCACTATAATTCAATTTTTGACTCTCTTTGTCACTTTGTTGAAACCAATTCCTTCCTCAACTGTGAATTCTTGCTCATAAGATACTTTGAGTTGTCTCGTGTTGTTGTCGCGAATGCAAAATTGGCTACCATAATTGCTCAAGGGTTTCTTCGAGTGTTAGCAGCTATTACCTTCTCAGTCGATACATGGATTGGATGTTTAGGATCATTCAAGAAGTACCTCCATCTTTCTTTCATGATCCTCTTCTTTAATTGATCAAAGGTAATATTACACACATCCATAACTCTATCTTTTGGTGAAGGGAAAATTCCCATCTCATCGAATGGGAGATGGGCACCTATAAGAAGTGGTTCTAGTGGAATGCTTGGTTCATCTTAGATGGGGTCAATAACATCTTATTCTTCTTTTCCCTCTAATTCTCGGGTCATTTATTCTTCCTCCAGTTCTATGCAGCTTCCTCCTCGTATGGCTTCTCTTCTTCGACTATCCTTCTCTATTACTCTTCTTCCTATTTCCATCTAATCATGTCATCATTCTTTCTATTTTCTTTGTCTTATTTTTGTATCTTTTCCCCCAATATTCTCTTTTCTTGCTTAGCCTCAATATCACCTTTACTCAAGGGATAGAATTTAAATTTTTTGGTACCTTCTACTGTTGGATCATGCTTAATCCTCTTCGTGGAAGCTATCATGCTTGCTTGCGTTGTTGCTTCTTGTTCTATTTCCTACATCTGTACATCTGGTACTGGTTGAGCTTGGGAAGGACCTCCATGATCTCTTGGATAGTTATTTTTTACCTTGTACCATTTCTTAAACTTGTTTTCCTATGGAATGGTCATTGGTACATATCCCTAGGTGTATCATGTAATAATGTTGCTTGATAATTTCCTGGGATCATATCTATGAAAAGCCCGAGTTCCAAAATGAAGGCGATTAATTTCTTTGATTTCAACTTCGCTTCCTTAAGCCTCTTCAACTCATATAGTCTAATCCTCAAAGGGAATGTGGGGCAAGGTTCCTTCTTCCTTCTGAGAAGAAGTCCGGATAGTTTGTTATTGAGTTGATAGAAAACTTCTTGCAAGACCACCTTGTTGGTAACATATCATGGCATAACATGAGAGTCTATCTGGAATCCAAATAATTTGATGTAAATTCCATATGATGAGGTGAACCAATCTGGAATGTTATATAATGCCCCCTTTACCCCATCGATCATGTAAGGGGGGATAAATTTCATAAATCATCTTATACAATACTACAAAGAAATGCTCTACCAGTTGGTTATAAACTCCTTTGAAGCTACTCTCTAATAATACTTTGTAATGGAAATATAAAAGAATATTGTCTTGTGGGGTCTAGTTCCAATTCATTCCTAGAAATGCTTACCAAGTGCATATCCCAACTAGTAGATACGCTGACATGTAAAATTTCGGTTTTTGCTTTTCTTGCAAAGTAGTTTTTGCCTACAGTACGTGATGTTTCAATTCATAGGAAAGGATATATGCCCAATTGAAAATATTACCTCTTGTGACAACCAAGTTGAATTGGAAAATCTAACTCCCTTCAAATACTTCTGCTTTTTTTTTCTCATGCAACTTGCAACACATAGTTATGACATACTAATAGACCATTTTGAGAGTTGGCTCTTGTTACCAAGACCTGATGATATCCTTAATGTTGAGGCTTTCCCATGTCACATAGAACTGAGTGTTTACATACTTTCTCAATTTTAACAACTTATAATAAGAGTGCATGTCATGTCCATAATAAGAGGCAATATCAATGCCACTTTCACTGTGTAGGGCCAAATTGGTATCATCCATATGTGATATGATCCATTCAATGGATTTTGTTGGGTTGTGTTATATTCTTTCCACGACTAGCCCATGTAGTTAACTGGGGGGTTAGAGGGGAGGTCATAGGGGGTTTGAGGGGTACCTGTAACCCCACTCTATGGGGTCCGGGGCAATGCCCCAAAAAATTTTGGTTTTGTACCCTATGTTAGGTTGGGCGGACGCACCTATGGTTTTGTGCATGATTTTCGCACATGTTTTTTGAACGTGATGGTTTTCGGTCCATGGTATTGGACGCGATGGTTTTCGGTCCATGGTATTGGATGCTTTGGCATGTATATATATGTATTGTAAAATTGAAAGGAACATAATGAAAAATCAAGCTGGTAGTCCCAGTTTTGGGATCTAGGGGAAATCTCTATGTATATGTGTTTTATGTGTTATTCTCTCGCATTGTTTATTTTATGTGTTTTAGAATTCATATGTAGGTAATTTCTGTACGGGGTTAAAACCTAAATTTGGTATCAGAGTTGTTTTGGCTTCAAGGGGACGCATATGTTATTGAGGGGTTTCGCTCAGGCATGTGGTAGACCTTGTTTAGTGGGAGATTTGTGATATCGATTCTGTTGGTGAAAGAAGATGGCGAGCAGTGGAAAGATATAGATCGAGAAATTTAATGGTCAGATTTTTGAGTTGTGGAAACTCAATATGGAGGATCTGTTGGTAGATAAAGATCAGTGGATCATGGTAGATCCAGGTACTAAACCAACAGGAGTGTCTGATGAAGAATGGAAGAAGTTGGATCGGAAGGCAAAGAGCACAATACGATTGCGTGTCTCAAATTCAGTATTGCTAAATGTATCAGGGGAAGCTACATTGAAGGCTTTGTGGGACAAGTTAGGGACTTTGTACCAATCTAAGTCTTTGGTGAATAAACTGTTCCCGCGAAAAAAGTTGTACAACCTGAGGATGAGAGATGGAGACTTGGTGACAGAGCATCTGAACGCATTTAATACTGTGGTAAGTCAGTTAGCATTTGTTGATATTAAAATTTTAGATGAAGATAAGTGCATTAGTTTGTTGTGTTCTCTACCAGATTCATGGGATAGTCTAGATATTGCAATAGGTAGCAATGCAACTACCTTGCAGTTTGATGAAATTGTCTAAGCCTTGCTGACAGAGGAGATGAGACGAAAAAATATAGAGAGCCAAAATGGTGATACCTTGTGTTGGCATTATGGCACAGGTTTGGAGCTATGGCACAGGTGTTGTCCTTGATGGCAACCCTCTCTGGTAACAGATCTCAGTTCAGGCACTCAGAAAGTAGAAAAAGTCATATACACATGTTCATCTAGACAAAGTCGCGTATACACGCGGGTTATACTTTACAAAAGCGCGTATATCTTGGTGATCATTCTTTTGGTCCATGGCAGTTAGAT
>APFE030395166.1:3730-21195 GCA_000404065.3 Pinus taeda
TGTCAATCTGGGAACGCTTTTATATTTCAAAGAGTGTCTCAGTCTGAGGCTTAGCATTTGTTAGAGTAATGCTCGTAGTACAGTTGTTTGAAACTACAAAAGTAAATGGATGCGTGTCTACAACTTAACTAATTCAAAAGGCTAAATCACACATTCAGATATTAAACAATGTATCAGTCAAGGGTTCGGTAGCAATAACCCATCCCTTTATAAACTAATGGAAAATAATTCGGAGAACAGATCAGGGGTCTCGAAGCCAGGAAACAGATGTCGATGCTCACTACAGCCTAAGATCATCCTGAACAAATAATAAGAAATGGAATGGTAGATAAAGAGAACAAAAATGAAATGGAACAGCAACCTTAAAATGGAACAAAAATTCAGAAATGAAACAACAATTCAGAAATGAAACAACAATTCAGAAATGGAACAAAAATTTAGAAATGGAACAACAATTCGGAAATGGAACAACAATTCGGAAATGGAACAACAATCAAGGAATAGAGCAGTAACTAAATTTAACAAGCTGTGAATCCATTCAATCACGTCAATCCAAACATCAATCCTTCATTCTTAAAGATGTACACACACAATGGAACAACACTGCCTATAGATACATGATGGAACAACACTGAAAACCATATAAACACAATGTGCTCAGTCTGATTCAGTTGTCACTCTAATTAGAAAGTGTACGATTTCATCTCAAGATGAAATAGTAATATTCAAGAATTCAATAATCATATAAAATCAGAGCTTCCAAGATAAATTCTGTAATGCTAAGGCACAATCGCATAACACAAAAACTCTGTAATGGAACAACGGTATCCTATAGAGATTAACCGTATTATACCAACACCTAAAGGAATAGTAACATGATGCAGTGTCAATACAACACTTTTGTTTGCAGGAACGTTAAATGGATTAAACACGACAGAGCATGTGACATAAACTTTATAAAACACGTTAGATTACCAGATCACGTTGATAAGCAAACCACACAGAAACCACGCATAATGGTACAAGAGCAAGTGTCCTCCAGGGCCTGGCCCTTAGCCTCCAGGGGTACACCGATTAAGGTTGATCCAGGCTCAAAGATAAAAGAGTAACCAAGTCTGTATTAATGCATGAAGTAAAATTATAGTAAAGCAAGTCTTAACAGGATGTAATGATCATAGTCTTGATCTTTTAAAAGAAATTACATAAGAGCATAACCATGCTTTAGCTAACAAGGCTTCCCCTTATATAAGGGTGACGACAGAGATATCTATATGCATAAATAGATAAAACAGCGATCCCTCAGGATCAAGGATCCTAAGGGATTCACAGAATCGTTAATCCTGAGTCACTTCTTCTCTTTTCTGCGCCGAGCTGGTATCCCCACTTCCTTTCTTGGGTTGGTCCGCTTTGATCTATTTTGCATGTGGTCTCCCGTCGAAGGGACAACAATTAATTCATCTTTGTCTTTTCCTTTAGGATGGCCACTTTTCATTTTTCCTCCCTCCTGTACATGGAAACGACAATTGTCAGCATTCTATATTAATCTCACATGTTTCGTTATAATTCTTTATCATTTTCTAAGTTCATAATGCAAAAAGGCTTATAAGTCCTAAGAAAAGATACTGAAATAACCATCAAAACATACCTTCTTTGATACTCCACAACCCTTTCCTTCCCGAGAATGTAATGCTTCCATTGTTGGTAGGCCTGCATAATAGAATACACCTATTTTTCATAAGCGGGATACTTTTAGATTGTATCTAAAAATGTCTCATTGTTATATGCCACGAGATTCCCCTACTGGGTAAGAACTTCACAAATATCATTGTCAAAGGTGGCTATGTTATGCAACCATCTCATAAAATAGAAGAAAATATAGATAAACGACTTGAGAATTAGCCTCTTTGAGGAGGAAACCTCTTTTACTCCACATAAGTGAACAATTCTTGGATCATACAAATGACAATACCTCCTTTCTATATATAGGAGTCTAAGGGGTCACAAAATAATCAGAGCCTACATAAGCTGATAATGTAAGGGCACATCAATAACAATAGTGGGATTTTAATGGGAACAATAATAACAATATGGGTACTACATGGGCACAACAATAACAACAAGGGGGCTACACTAACAATAACAATAATGGGATACACTAGTATTATAGGGACCTAACATGCCCCTCTCCTTCAAAAAAGTATTGTCCTCAATGCTTGATTAGTTTTGGATCCTCCATGTGGAATATTCAGCGGGTAAGTTCTTCCACTTAATGAGATACTCTGAAATTGGTTAATTTCATAGCTATTAGGTTCTTGTTTCCATGACTGCTTTAGGTTAAAATATCATTTTCCTTCCTCATCAAGTTCTAACAATATTGTTTGCACTGGGAGCTTGTCGCCTATAACCTTATTTAAGCATGAAACATAGAATAATGAGTGTACTCGGGGAGATGCAGGAAGCTCCAATTTGTATGTCATATTACCCATATTTTGCAATACCTTGTAAGGACCATAGTACTTTGGTGATAATTTATTATCCTTCTATTGTACTATTCAACAACCCCCCTATTTATTATATAAATAGTTAGAATTGTATTGATAAATGGGGACCCTTTAAAAATTTTCAAAAAACTTAACAAATAAAAGTTTCCTTTTGAAACCATTCAGAATAAAACCTTAAACAAACTTAAGATATTAAGCCAAGTCACTTTATGACTAGGCATTCTCACTTTATCGCAAATCACGTGATCAAAAGTAACAAAGGTTAGTCGTGAGTCGGAGTCTGTGAAACGTGAAAAAATAACCCCCCTTAAAAGACTGAAGGCAACAATGAATTTTTTTATAAAACTTAAGGCTTAGGATATTCCTTATACAATAAAGTATTTGTCGCAATCACATCACGACTTTTACAAAAGGCGCAAACATGCAAACCATTAAAAAATGTGAGTTGCGATGCGGTCTAGACCTGGTGGAATAATAAAGATTGTTATAACTTGAATTACGTTTGACCTATCATGAAATAGTTGTTTCAATAGAATAATCATCCATTTAAGGAAACACACTCGAAAAAGTAAAAAATATGCCAGTCATCGCAAATCGCAAAATGCCAAAGCAACTTTGAATTGGTCTATTCCCAATATCACCGATATTGTAATTTCTGATATTGCAATATTGCGATATTTTCATTCATCGCAATTACATGATTATTATCAAACATAACAGATGCCAATTTGAAATATCATTTAGAAACTTGCGATGTGATTACTTGATGAGTCATAAAGGAAATCACACGTATGCCTTAATGATTAGTTAATAAGGTTTAATTACATTTACTCTTTTAGTGGCTCGAGGAGATTGATATCTTTTTACCTGGGTTGACAAGGTTAATCCTCTCTGCGAACAGACATGATCCCTCTAACCCAATGTGTGGGTCTGGGAACTGAAGTGACAATCAACTAGACATATTCCTAGGTTATAATTGAAAATTAGAACAAAATATATGACCTACCTTGTTCCGATGCTATTCTGATTTCCTTTGTTGAGGGCCTCGAACCGCTTGTGTCATGGACTTGTTCCTTCTTATCTCAATATTTATGTACCTACACAATTTATCAAGAGACTACAAAGAATGCCAAAAAACAATAGAAAATCCAATAACAACCTACTTAACTGATCAAGGAATGTCAAGCTGAATAATACATGAACATATATATTTTGGGAAGATGAACCAATAGTTGTATATTATTAGGAAATAAAGGGAGGATTACAACCAAAGCCTTGATATTGAAAGGCTCTCCTTAAGTGGTAATCCAAGTCCAAGACAAGAACTCTCCAAACACTCCTCCAAGTCTAATGAATAAACTCTAGACACAAGCTTATCATAAGGGTGCAAATAGACATAGACCAACCGTTTGGGAAAAGGAGAGGAGGAATTTATAGGCCGGGAGAGGGAGTTAGGACTTCTCCAAATATAGGATTAGGCCACATCTCAAGGAGGAGCTCATACGAATATGACAAAGAGGTCAAGTTGGGAGGATTCGACCTCATCTATGCGAAACAACCTCCATCTCGCAGCTCTAGAAGCTTCTAGATCACGAAGCTTCTCATCCTCTTTGGGAAAAATACCTTTTTGGGATCATCGTGGGTATGCAAGGGTATAGAGTGATGCCATCACTAGTCAAACATAGTGCAATATGCGACCATCTCTGTTTTAAGCCTCATAAGAGCAATGACTCTCATTTTAGGGTTTTAAGAGCTATTTCTTCATAGATATCTCAAGGCATTTTTCAAATAGATTCTTAGGAGGAATCTGAGTTGTATAGATGGATGAGTATATTGTATAATGGTCATGTTTCAAGAACTTCGGGGTATGTCACAGGGAAGTGCAGGAGGCATGACAAAATACTGTGTAACAACTTGTATTTGAAATAAAAGCTTCATCTTACGTTATCTCAAAATTTACTGTGTTATTGTGTTTACGCTTTCATTGATGCTCTACATTTCATTCTATTTTCTCCATTGCCCAAATTTCAAGAAATTTCTAAAGAAAATAGTGCTCGGAGAAATTGTTAAGCAAGGAAAAAATATTGCAGAGGCTACTGCATCTGAGGATTCAAACATGATTCCACCTTCTCTCATACTACATGCAAAAAGGATGGTGGAACTACATCATGGGAGGCAATGTATAATTTATTGGAGGTAGAAAACCCAAAGATCCTGGAAACTAAAGCAACAACAGATGCGGAGGACTCATTCGAGGCTTCTTATTTTGAAGCAACATGTTATTTCTTTCATAGGATAGCTACAAGGCCTAAAATCTTGCCATACATTGATATGGTAAAATGGATCATTGACAGTGTGGAAATTTCAGATAGAAAATTCAGGAATTCTAGGCATGAAGTCCTGGGGTCATTTAAACCAGACAATTTACGTCGAATGTACCATCTTCCAAAACCATAGAATCTTTATGATAAAGCCCTTATTGAGCATTTTGCAAAAGAAAATGAAGACTTGATGGACATCATGTAGAATTGGAGGTCTGGTCCAACAAGTTCAAGTGGGAGAAAACTGGTATGTACCCAATTGCAGATCTGTTAGCCCCACATAATTTTGCTGCAATGTTGTGTAGACTATTTGGAAAGGATAACAGTACGAAGTTTTCTATTGAATGGGTTCCATTGATTGATGTAGCTATTAATGCTATAATTATGAACTGGAGCAATATTTTGTTAGAAAATTTGTCTATGTCCATTAGAATATATACATATAATAGAATTATCTCCTCTCGGGTTATCCCTCCTTTTTACATGAGTGGATATGTTGTGGATGCTATATGTTTTTGTTCACATTTTCCAAACATGGGCTGGAAATGGACTCTACAGGACCCTACTCCCATCCATGTTTACCATAAGATTTTGTGGGAATCACAGTTTAGCTCCCACTTTTACAAAAATTTTCATGGCATTATGTTGCCAATTACCAAGCCATTTTTTATAAGAAAGCCCCTAGACTATTAGAGGAAGCTAAAACAGACATCTTGTCGGTGGCAAGATGTTTTGGCAAGGAATTATTTACTTACATTAGAGTTTTTGGGAGTATTACGGCTCCACATGTTCTTCCATTTTATGTTCCCGATAAATTATTGCCAAGAGAGATTTCCAATCAAACAATGGGGGATGGTATTACCAAAACCCTCAAAGAAATGAAGAAATCCATCTGGCCAACCTTCTCGCTGCAATGTGGTGCTTTTGCATTACATGATTTTGGGCATGTGGAAAATTCATACAGAACATCACATCCCTAAATCTGGCTATTGTGTTAGGTAGACAATCTGATCCTAACCAGGTCACCTAAAACTTCGCTACTATGGTCAAAATCAAATAATTTATTCATGAGGATGATGAGTTTGATGATCGCTTTGAGGTAGCTGAGACATTTTCACATGTCTTACATTTAGCATCAATAAAATTGAGTCCAACAGACCTCAACTGCTTCCACATATATAGTAATAAAAGAATAACATAGGTCCCTTTGGACCTATTGTAGATTGAAGAAATAAGAGAACCCACTCCCATCGTAAGCCTGGAGCAAAGTTCCAAGCATAATTCTGATGAGGAATCGCAAGAGGTTAGTTCGAGGTTCAGAAAAATCTGAACACCAATCTCATAATAAGTAAGAAATCCCCAAGAAAGGCCCTGAGAAGGACACAGAGGAAAGTGGTGAAGAAACAACCAAAAAGGCCTCGGCTAAGGAACACATGTAGACTGACTCCACATAGGTTCAAACAAAAAAGATCAAAGTCATTGATCTAGATAAAGAATGGGAGAAATTTAATAAAATGCTCCAAGTACAGCAGACCGAGACAAGTCTTGAAGGAACATTTCGATTTCTGACTCCTAAATAGACTCTGGGGTTATAAACCCAAAAATAACAATACAAGGAGTTACAACTACTCAAGATATTGAAATCATCCCAGCCTACCCAACTTTAGAGATTGTTTTAAAGATTGAGGAAATACCCCTACTAGATATATTCTACAGCCCAACACATAAGGCTGTAGTGAAGAGGCAAAGGAAGAAAAGGAAATTGGATGCATCAATAGAAATATCTCTTGAAATTGAATCAATGAAGGTAATATGGAAAGACACCCCCATTGATCCACCAGAAAATCTTACAAAGCTATCACAATTTGTAGGCGATTATGCAATTACAACAATTGATAAGGCAACAAAATTTCGACTTTTGCTTAAAGAAAAAGAATAAAGAGTTTAGTTGTTAGAACAACAACTTGAGCTAGAAATACAGAGCACCAACAAACAGGAAGAGATGCAGATGACACAACTTATAAAAGATTTTGAGCAAAAGAGATTACAACATCAAACATACATTAAAGAAAAGGATTCACAGATTCATGAAATGCATACTGTAATAGACAAACTTAGAGACACCCCTAAAACAAAGGAATTCATTAAATAATGACTTGAACTAAATTCCTGTTGTCACAACAACAAGAAGTATTTTGCCAAAAACTCTCATTGATGAATCCATATTGTGAAATAAGTGATGCATTAAGCAATCAAATGGTTGATCATGGATTATAATATGAAGAGATAAATAAGAGGATTTCAGAGTTTATTTCTTGGCAGGAATCTGAAAAAGGTAAAAAAAGTCGATCTACCAAAGATTGAGGAGTCCCACAAGGATATTCTATTCACAAATTGTGACATAGAGTTGAAGCAAGGAGAAAGGGCAATAGCAAGAGCAACTAGTACAACAAACAATATCATTGAGGCTATAAATGAAAATCTTGATAGTGCCAATCTCATTAAAGAATGTAGGTCAGAAGTTCTCCCAGACATCAAACAGTTAGAGAAACAGTGGAAAGAGACCATCGAAATGCAAGTTAAGGCAATCAAACAACTGTCTAAAATTGAATTGGAAACCTACTGGAAGTTTTTGGTGAAACCACATAGTCAATGGATGACTCTACCCCGTCTAACAAATTCTACTCAAAAGATGGTGACACCACTCTCTGATGTTGTATTTATGGGACAATTAAGATCTATAATTAGCCATCCACCCCAAGTGAAGCCAATGATAGATATGTATTAACTCAAGGACCGAATGGCTGACTAGAACCATTCAATTTGAAGAAGCTCGTCATCATTTTATTTTCTATTCCGAGGAAGGTTGTTTGAAACCTCCTCAGCTTTTTATGTAATAATCTATTCTTTTATAAATATGTTGTATTATTTAAACCTCTCTCATGCATTTAGAGAGGGGTCCAAAATTTGATCAAGAACGCTTTGCAAAGGCTTGCACTTTTGTACTTTTGTGACTGTCTTGATGAGATAATTGGAACAAGATCTTGATTTTCTTAGAGATTGAAGCATACTCTACTGAATTTGCACTTTTGTACTCTTAGAGTATATTTAGTTGAAAAAAAACAAATCAATATTGTTGACTTCATGAGTAGAACCTCTCATATCTGGTACTTCTATCTTTATGGTTGAGTTTTGTTTATGAATTAGCAATAATCTTTCTTGTGTTGTGTTATGTATGAAATCTGAGCTACAGTTTGATATTATGGCACTTTTGTAAAATGTTTTAGCTGTGATTCCTTATTGAGTACATGAGAAATTAATATATGTGATATAGTTTTCACAATTATTTTTCCTAAATATTTAGTCAAAATAATTATCATTAATGATTTCATCTCTTATATCAATTGAATGATCTTTATTACCTCTTTCTCTATGATATCTTTGTACATCGCATGATTTAAGTTATTCCTAGGTATGTATTAAGATAAGTGTTAGAATAAATAGCTGCATGTGTTTGTTGTTTAAATTAGATCATTTTTAGTTATCATTTCCCATTATACCTTATTGCAAACCACAATCATCATCTTATCAATTCTTGCTCGTAAACTGGTCCCATTATCCCTAGTCGGAGCCACCATACCAAATGGGAAAGGAGTTTCTTCCAAGGTCTGGACCGTGTGTTTATCCCCCATGTTGTTGCAACATAATTTCGGGGCTTCAAAACCTTATTAGCTTACTTGAGGGACATTTTTTTGTATGGTTGTATCCATAAAAATAACAAGTTGCCTACATCAAAACTTGTTTCACTATGATGCTAATCTTCCTTTTGTTTAATTCAATTCTATGCAAAAGTGAGGTTGTCCTTCAAGAGTTGGAGAACTCGTTGTTGATGCTTGATGTGATCTTCCACTACTTGAACCTTAGAGTTTTCTCCTACATATGATGTGATGGATGGTGGATTTTATCCATAAAGTGCCATAAATGGGGTCATTTTTGCTACAATATGGAATGAAGTGTTATACCACTCTTGGGGCAATTATATGAATGATATATTGCACAAATTAAATTATCAACTAGGGATTTGTAATCAGTAGAGTTGATACACTATATGTGTCAATAAGGAATAAGTTCCTATGTCTGATGAGTATAGTCTAAATAAGAAGCATTCAAAACCAACACTCCATTTCACAAATTAAAATCTAACTTCCTCACACAATTTGAAGGTCAGAAAGAAAAACTTAGAAATAAAATCTCAACAAGTATGTGATTGAAAGGTTTTTTCTCTGGTAATAACTTTTTCCATGTACATGATCATGAAATAAAACTATGGATTCAACTATGTTTTCCTGTAGAAAATGGCTTAAATCAACTTACTGCAATCAAGCATAAAGTAAAGCAATAATTTCCAATCTAACTAGTCATAAAGGAAGCCACACATTCTCATACAGGAAATGTTAGGTATGAAAAGAGTCTTCACTTAACAACACATGTAGTTGAATGGTGAGATATCTGATCTTAACTCTTCATGTTCTTTAAAATAGAAATCAATAATTAAATATACAATCTAAGAAATAAATTTTGCATTCATAAAACCAATGAGTTATCACTAAGAAACTAACATTTACAGACTTATATCCCACACTCTCAAACACATTACCTGCATAGAATGAAAAATGGATTCATATCAAATACTTTGAAATTGAATTATAATGTGAAGTCAAACATACACCAAACTAAATTCACCATAACTTGTAATGAAAAATTGCCTTGATGGCTTCGGTGGGCCCTTGATGAGCTAAAAATGAAAGCTAAGAAAACTTACAAGACTAATGAATCTACCAATACATTGATTTCATCAATTGTTGCTTATATTATAGATAAGAAAGAAAGGATTACAAAATCAAATCTCCAGCATAAAATTAATGTTTACACCTATGTATCACTGTCTCTCTATTTCTCTTACCGTCTTTGTAAACTAACTGCAATTGCAACTCTGTAATTAACTAACTCCTATCATCTTAAATCCTTCTCTTATAGAGGAATTTCCATTACATACAATGCTTAAAAGATATGATCAAATCATTGTAAAAATATACAATTCGCCTTATTGGCTTCATCGTCATGGAACGTAGTGCATGAGTGATGAAGCATATCTCAATTTTCCATAAAAAGGTAAGGCATTTGACCATCGATTCCCTTGGTCTCATCACAGGAAGCTCACTCGAACTGTAGAAGAGGAAGAATTGGGTCTGATACCGAATGAACACATGTAGTACAGGATGATCGAAGGTACCATATGAACACAATTGTTACCGAATGGGTGGAGGTATTGGACGAGCATAGTTACTAGATGAAAGCAGGCACACGGGGACCAAATAAGTAGGAACATGGGTATCGTATGAGAGATGTAGGTATCGCATGAGTAGGACCAGGGCCTAAAATTCTATCTGATCCAATCCAAATAGTTAGAGAGTATAAAGAATCAATTATTTCATTCCTACTAACAAGAAATCATAAAAACCATGCTTTAAATATGAATTACCTCATATATACACAAGGGTGCTAAAAGTCATGTTTTTGAATAAGGTAGGCAAGTGGTGAGTAGGTTTTGAGGTAATTTTGGTCAAAAATAGAGGACAATATAGGGTATGAAGGCATCAAAAAGGAGATGCAACATTCCCCCATGCCAAATTAATTGCATGTCCTCATGAAAAAAGTGTTGAACCATTCCTCAAAATTTAAAAAATGGGGTCTTCTTGTACTTTGCCTGAACATTAGCTATTTTGATTTAAGAGATTCACACCTGAAACTTCTACTTTGAGATCCCTTTTAATAACACTAGTATAGTGTATAAGGAGAAGAACCTTCTTAAGCTTGGTGGAGACCTCATCGTACTCATCTCACAACCTTTGGCTATTCTCCTTTAATTTCTCATTTTCTTTCTTGATGTACCTATCTAACAACTTATACTCTTTCACTTTTTCCTTTAGTTTTTTGTTTTCCATCTGAAGTCTCTTAATTGTCATTTGATCACTAGTTATAAAACCTTTTTCACTAGCTTAAACTTTTTCCTTAACTCTTTCAAGGTTTTTGTAACTAATTATTTTGTTTCACTAATTGTTTCAACCTGTGCATGTTATTTTTCAGGTGAAGAAGAGACATCTATTGGATTTTCTAGAAGAGAAGGGGTATGAGTTTCCATTACCTGATAAGCCATGGTCCTGGTAGTTCGTCATGTATGTGTTGATGAATCACCAAATTTATTGTCAAGAGTGAGGGTATAATCTTGAAACAACCTCCTCTTCTTCCTTTTGCTATGTAACCTGGACTCTGCAACTTTTCCTTTTTGTGCATGTTTCTCCTTTCTTTCATAAGTTTGTGCTATGTCACTCTTTTCACTTGTTCTAGTATTTTTCATCTTCTTAACCCTCGGCTCAGGAGTTTCCTCTTGAAAAAACTTAACAACTACCTCTGAAATATTACTTGTGAATTATCCTCCTTCACTATCATCTTGCTTCCCTTTCTTATTCTCACACTTTGGGGTTTTACTTTGAGTAGTTGAATCAAGAGAAGGGATTTTACCCTTTAATGATCACCTTTTTGGTGCAGGAGATTCCTTCTCCTCTATCATTTTACCCTTATCTGACTGATTCACACATCTTGGTGAACTAGGGCGAACAATGCCTTCTTTAGATTTCAAATTCCTCTGTTTATTCTTACTACTCTCCTCCTTGTTGTCTAAATCCTTACTAATATTCAATGACTTGTTTTCTTCTATGGTTTTGGAACTTCCTTCCAGAGAAAAAAATTGTTTGAGTAACTTTTTCCAACTGCTACCCTGCTTCCTTATCTCATGACTAACTAATAGTTTTATCAGTCCATGATGATAAATACTAGTCTCAAACTTTTTGGAAACTGTTTTAACCCCTCTTATCATCTTGTTTGAACTCATCCATAGTAAATATTGGAAGTTTATCTGGAGTCCTCCTTCAAAATGTAACAAAAGCCTTAAATGGTAAAGAAAGGTGACTGCATACCTTCCTTCACATGTTAAGAATCTTTGCAAGCTATTAATCATCATCCTATATTCCTCTTTAATCTAGTTCCTAGGAATACCCTTGGAATAGTCAAGGTTTAGATGTTCGGGTTCTAAGAAATTTCGACAGATCTCTTTGTTAATATTGACACCTTTGAAGTATTTCTTCCCTACATCCGATAATCTCATAGCCTCTACTATGGTGGATTCTGTGATTTCTAATTGTATACCTCCTAGATGAACATATTCACCATCATAACTTTAATTGAAGGCACAAGAAACACCCTCATGGTATCCGTTAAAATTCTCCAGAAATGGAATCCACCCAGCTTGCTCGAATTTTTCTTTGAACAATTGATATTCTTCTATTTGCTAGTAACAGTGCAACACTGGTTCATGTCAGTCTACCCCCATGCCGACTTTAAGAACAAGTGTTGGATAATTTCTAGGGATAGAATTCATAAAGGGTTGAATACCAGAAGTAGCAGAGTACCAGAAATAATAGAGTACTGGAAATGGGTTATGACAACAATGCAACAGAGCTAGCACTGGATGGATGAGTGGGATGAAGGATAAATGGTATGCAAGAGAGAAATTATGATCATCTGGATGGCGAAGCCATCTATAAGAGCATTTATAATTTTGAAAGGAGATGGTAACAGTCAAATGGTTTCCATAATTACAAGGTGAGCGTATACAAAATGATGGTGATAAGTCATATGTAGAGTTTATTTAGACATTCATCTCTATTAATGATGTCAAATTCATTCAAATTTAGGTTAGACGTGATGGAGAGAACGTGGTTTATTGGACCAGTACATCGGTACAAAATGATCAATGTCATGCTTTTGTTAATCATTCATTATAATCATTCAGTTTATGGTTATGGGGTAGTGGTAAAATCATTGTTTAAACAACCTACGGAAATAGAAGCTCTATCATGTTATATTCAAATACATTCACTCGAATTATGATTGGAATCGACGCAATCACACTGATGATTATCCCTTTCAATCATATCATAAAAAAGACTTTTTTATTAGAAAACTGGGGAATAAAGGCGCGCACATTAGGATTAGGATAGAGGCTTAACAAGTGATTATAACAAAATTTTATGAGGGTAATTATATATTCATCACATGATTAATGTGAATCTTAAAATAAGAAAATAAAACATTGACCTCATACCTCTATTACCGGATTAACACAAGAAAAGTTTTTTAGTACCAGATGAAAATTGTTTCCCAGTACCGGATGGATATAGGAAACTACCTTCTAGTACCAAATGAACACATGAGACTTCCTTTTTCAGCACCAGATGAAATTTTAATAAGATACTTGGATGCATAATCTTCAAATTGGAATCTTGTAGTCTTATCCTTGTAGCTTACCCTGTTCTCAGGGTCAAGATGAAGTAGGTGCTAGTGATTACTAATGTTGTATGTGAATTTGTTTTGCTGGAAATATTACACTCAACACACTGGTACACGAACTTTGAAATTGCAGTGGAAGTGTCATAAAATGAGGCAAAATAACTCAATACATGGGCTCCAAGCTCTGTAACAAGAAGGTATTATGTAGCTAGATAACCTTGTATTGTGGAACCAAACTAACCATTGCTTCTATTTCCACTTCCATTTTATTGGAAAATAAACCTAACTACTATTGTTCTATGGATTTTTCTCGAGCTCGGATCAGTTAATGCTCGCTGATATTTTTAATTTTTAGGAGTCTGAAAAAAATTAAAGAAAACTCCATTTCGCTTACCCGTGTATTTTTCTCGAGCCCGGGCTAGTTTGTGCTTGCTAGTGTTTTCAATTTTAAGTAGTCTAAAAAACTTAAAGAAAACTCCATTTCACTTACTCGTGGATTTTTCTCAAGCCTGGGCTAGTTCGTGCTCACCAGTGTTTTCAATTTTAAGGAGTATGAAAAACTTAAATAAAAATCCATAGGTTCCTTTTCCATAAATAATTTCCCAAGGTTGGTTAAAGGAATAAACTTACACTTGGTAAATATCCTTATTTATTGTCTATCTACAAGGAAGGAAACATAGTTATTAATACCAACATAATTATCCAATTAGCACACCTATATAAATATATGTACAATGTTAAATTAAATTATACAACAAAACTTATGGTGGTGATTCAACAAGAGGAGAACTCCCCTTTCTAACCAAGTTCATTTCATAATTTTGAAGAACATGTTTAGTGAAATCCTCTTTAGAGAGTGGCTTATGATAAACTTTTAATCGATCCCCACTTACGACAAGGGAAGTTTGATCTACATCGATAATTTTTATCTTAACTGAGCCTTTGTCATAGACTGTATATTCCTCATAATGTCCAACCCACCATGTTGTTAATTTTCCTTTGAAATCCTTAAACCTATTGTCATACAACAAAGCCCAGTCACCTTGTTGAAAATGTTTCTTCTTAATAAATTTAGCATGTCATTTCGTTCTTTGATCCTTAACAAGAATCGTCCTTTGAAGAACATCTTCTCTAATCTCATCCAATGTATCAATTCCATTAGCCTTTGTTTTTGTGCCTCATCTAAATCCATTCCTAGCTGCTTGGTAGTCCTGAAGGTTTTAACTTGAAATTCTATAGGAAGCAAAACCTATTTTCCGTAAACAAAATCATATGGAGAATGTCCTATTGTGTTTCTCCACGTTGTCCTATAGGCCCACAAATTTCTGGTAACATATTAGCCTAGTCTTTATGATACAGTTGTATATTTTTGGTGAGAATGGTCTCGATTACTTTACTGGTAGACTCTACCTATTCATTCGCCTGGGGATGATAAGGTGTAGATTTTCGATATTTTGTTTTATACTTCTCTATAATAGCCTTTGACCAATTTGGAAGTGAATTGAGTTCCTTGATCAGTTACTATTTCCCTTGGTATAGAAAAACGGGTAAATATCTCTTCAAATAAAAAGTCAGCAACATATTGTTCATTAGCATAATATAGTGATTTAGCTTCTATCCATTTGGTTACATAATCTGTGCATACCAAAATATATTTCTTCTTTTTGGGCCTAGGATAAATTGGTCTTACAAAATATATTGCCCATTCATCAAAAGGTTCAATGACTACCTGTGCTTGAAGAGGCATTTCATCTACTGGGATAGGCTTCCCCATCCTTTGACAATCATCACAGTTGGCCACATATTTCCTTACATCCTTGAAAATGGTGGGCCAATAATACCTGGATTGTAATGCCTTATATGCAACTCTTTTTTTTGTGAAATGTCCACCACATGGCTCATTATGGAAATATTTTAGAATTTCTTGCATATCATCTTCTTGTACACATATTCGAATCACTAGATCTGGACCATTACAGTATAAACAATACTGATGCCACATATAATTAGCACCAAGTTGTGAGATTCTCTATTTTTCTCTTGAAGACAAATTTTGTGGCAACTTTCTTGTAACCATGTAATTAGCTACATCTTAATACCAAGGATTATAAGTAGAAATAGAAAATAAATTCTCATCTGGAAAATCATTAGTAACTAGTGCATTGTCACTTGTATGGACAAGTCTAGACAAAACATCAATGACAATATTATATTTCCCTAGTCTGTTAATGATAGTAATATAAAATTCTTGCAGTAGTAACAAAAATTTAGTTACACGGGCATTGGTGATAGGTTTATTCATTAAAAATCTAATAGTTTAATGGTTTGTGTGTACAAATACTTCATACCTGGTTATATAATGTCTAAATTTATTAATTCCATGAACTATTGATAAGAATTCCTTTTTAGTGACCATGTAGTTTGGTTCTATAGGAGAGAGATTGTTTCTAACAAAATATATGGCATAAGGAATTTGATTCTCTCTTTGGCCCAAAATAGCCCCCAAAGTAGTGTTTGAGGGATTGGTACAGATATGAAAAGGAAGGGCCCAATTTGGTCCTTCTAGAACTGGAGTAGTTGACAATTTTTGTTCAAGAGATTCAAGGGCAAGTTAACACTGAGAATTACACTGGAATTATGCATATTTGGTAAAATGTTTGAACACAGGGGAAACTATGGTTGTAAAATTTTGAATAAATCTTATATAATATCTGGAATGCCCTAGAAAGCTTCTAACTTATTTTTGAGAGCTAAGAGTTTAGATCTGAGTGATTATTTTGATCTTAGTAGGGTCTACTCTTATCCCAGTCCTAGAATATGATGGCCTAACACAACACCCTTTGTAAGCATCATTATAGATTTTTCATTGCTAAGGGAAAGGTTGGTCTCTCGATATCTGATTAAAACTTTCTCTAGGTTGTCTAAAGCTTGTTGAAAATATTATGCATATATTATGAAGTCATGAATATAGACTTCGACATAGTCTTGGATTATATTAGAAAAAATATCAAGGACAACTCTTTGAAAGGTTGCAGGGGCATTACAGAGCCCAAAATGAAGCACCGTGTAGGCATAAGTAGCACATGGAAAAGTAAATGTAGTCTTTTCTTGGTCTTCGGGTGAAATTTGGATCTAATTATAACCCTTAAACCCATCAAAGAAGGAGAAATACTTCTTCCCGAATAAAGTATGCAATACTTGATCAATGAAATACAAGGGAAATTAGTCTCTAAAGGTATCCTTATTTCGTTCCCTAAAATCCACAAAAATCCTCCATTTACCATTTTCTTAGGTATAATGACTAGTGAAGATACCCACTTACTATCAGAAATAGGGTTTTACTATATCTTTTAGAGTTAGGTTCATCCTTCTTTGAGGCTGCCTCACTGGTCTAATTTCATCATTATTATATAGGTGATGCATGTAGGTGTTGGGTTGGATCCCTTTCATATTATAATAATCCCATGCAAAAGCACCACATTGTCTTTTAATCATTTGAAGAAATTTCTCTTGTTGTTCTACTTCTAGACCAGAATTAACATATAGAAACTTCCCAAGGTTAATTTCAACAACATGGACAAAGGACTCTTTACCTTCACCTATCGCTGTTATGGAAAACAATGTGGAGGTAGAGGAATGACATGCTTCTTGACATTCAGAACTGGAAATGTGCTGATATTCTTGAAAGGATTGTGGAAAATCAATACATCTTGTTGTGGTTAAGAAAAAGTTCAAAACTTAATCTTCAGTTTATTCTTGAAGACTTTTAGACTGTTCAATTGTTAACAACGTTTAGTACATTCCTCCTCTCTATATGGGTTCTCTATCCATAATGGGATTTCTGTAGTAGGCTGGGTAGGAGGAAATAAGGTAATTTTTTGGCTTTGACATCCATTGGAAATGGTCATCTATCTAGTCCTATATCCAATAAAGGCATCAATAGTGGCTATCCAAGGTTGGCCTGGTACTACTGGATGTCTAGGTTTGGAGGATTTTGGATGGATAACAAAGAAGTCCATAAGATATTCCTAGGAAGGTAGTATGATTGTTATGTCATCCAGGCTTCCTGCAGGTTTAAGGATGGATTTGTCTGTTAACTCCAATAGTGTTTCAGTTGGCCTTGAGCCTTCTAACTGCAACTTTTGCATAATATCCACAGTCATGACATTTATTTCTGCACCTAGGTCAACAAGATTGTTTGGTAAAGATATACCATTAATCTGTATGGTCACTA